>CAVNYN010212566.1:45682-87667 GCA_963692815.1 Nyctanthes arbor-tristis
TCAGTTTTTTTTTTAGTGTGTGGCTTTTTTTTTTTTTTTTTTTTTTTCTGCCCGAGGGGGGCCTTGAGCCAGCCGTGCCCTAAAGTAGTTTCTCCCCCGTTACAAGTTCTAGATATGTAATTCGACACTATTTTTTTATTTTATTTTGAGGGGCGAGGGGGAGGGGTTCAAAATATGCATGCAAGAAAATTATGAGGGTGAGTGAGAAGGGTTGATTTCATTGGGTAATTGGTTGAAGTTCATACTATCCATTGTGTATTAGAGGAGTTCCGACGATTTCAGTATATTTAATGCATGGGACGAGAAGTTTCATACAAAAAAAGTAAAAAAGAAAAAAGAAAAAATTCAATTTAAATACAATCTATCTGTATATTAATTAAATAAGAGGTGCCGTGGTATAGTTTGACCGCAATTTTCCCGCCCAAAATATTTTAAATGGGGGTTTTTTAGTGATTTTAATTATTTTTGTGGTAACCAATGCGGTCACTTTAATATTTATCCTTTTTGGTCCTTATCTGAATATTCTTTTGGCCTTTCTCACCGAAGACTCCTCGCCCGCAATACCATTAATTAATATCTTATCTTTTCTTATATCTTCTCTTATATATATATATATATATATATTATAGTATGATAGTGGTTATATAGAAGCTTTCCCGCCAAAACCACTATCCTACTTTTATACACTTCTTTCATTTTTTATTTATAATAATAGCAATAATAATAATTCATTCTCTTCAGAAAAATGTAATATTTATCCATTAGTTACATTTTCCTATTATTTTATTTTATAAATACAAAAATTTAAATATTTTTTATTCTATATATTATTTATTATCCATTTTGTTATACATATTTTATTAGTTTTTAGACTATCTTTAAAAATTTAATATTTCTTCAAAATTCTAACAGTTGATAGACAAATTTCAAGTATTGAAATATTGAGACTTCTTCTTATTTCAATTAATTAAGTGCAGATTGAGGATATAATAATAAAGTAAAATAATAAAGCCTAGAGCTATATGTTTAGTGTATTACTTAATTTATTATTTGTTTTTCACCGAAAACCTATATATTGGTAAAAATTTAAGTTAAGGGGAGATGATAGTAATAATATTTGATGATAATGATTTAGAACAAAAATAAAAAATTCTTTTAATTCTTTTTAGAATGGAAAGTGGTTAAAAATTAATTGTATAGGTAAATGGTAAATCACATTGAATTTATACTTTGTTGCAATATTACTTCACTTGAGTCTTTTATAATAGGAGACTGTATACTTTAGATTTTTAAAGTAGATTTAGTGAACAGTGATGAAGAAATGCGAAAACTAATTTTTCTAAGAATAGATGGTGGAGAATGAATGGGGAAAATAATTCATTCTGATAAATAAATATCATCTGCATCCTACTGAATATAAATAAAGATGTGATTATAGGGTAATTTTAGAGTTGTATAAATTTTTTATCCTCTCTTTTCCATGGTTTTTTTTAGTTTCCATACTCAATATGAATTTAATTTTGTAAAAATCCCTCATTTTTATTTTTAATATTTTATGAATGACAATTTAAATAGTTTTTTTCCAAGTGAAAATATTGTATGTTTCATTTTGATTTTATTTATGTAAATTGAAAACATATGCATATGAGTGAGCAATACGTACTAAAATTATGATTATTTAGTTTTTCAAATTACTACACATTTTTTTGCTAATTAGTCTATTTTGTGTAACACACGGGTATACAACTAGTAGGTTAGAAAAAGAAAAAGCAAAATTAAACTCAAGAGGGGGGATTATGTTGGGACAAGAATGGGCTCTTTTAATATGATTTCTTGCGCCTAGGTTTGGATTCGATCATAGGTGTTAAGCAATTTTGATTGAAAGTTACAATTTAGATTATTATGGATTTTAGTTCTTTATGATTGTTGTAATACAATTTTATTACTTTGTGTATTTAATTTCATTGAAATTTTACAATTTTTATTGTACTCGTGTTTGGAGGGACAAGTGTTGATGAGACAACGGAAGAATGGATATTGCGTCATGCAGAATATTGCCTCTTTCAAGTCTAAAAATCACATTAATCTTGGGCGGTCTCTCTATTTTTAATTATTGTATTACATGATAATTATATTATACAAATAGAAGATGATATAATCTTATGGTAATTTTAATTTGGTAATGTAGAAAGGGTGATAGTAACAAAATAGTGAGGAGGGTATTTGCTCTTCAGATAGAAAATCTTGATCTTCCACAAGAAGATGGCTTAACCTGGGTACCGTCCAAGGTATACCATATTATATCAAATTTTATATTCAATTCTTCACGTTCCTTTAATGTCATATATATAATGAGAATTGAGTGTTAATGGAACAAATTATATGACAAGTCTAGCAAAAGAAATTTTCAAGAGTTGAATACGTTCCGCTATTGTATGTATGTGTATTAAGCAATCATTCAAAATGGAAAATGTTAATTTGTGATGAGGAGGTTAAACATAAAAATTCAATAACAGGTGTTTACAAAAAGCTCTCAAATTTTGTAATAAACTGAAATTAACTTTTATGGTTCTATTCTTTTCTTTGCTAATATTATTTAATTTTTTTGGTTCCAGTAATGATATATTGCCCCATCATTTTGTCTTTAACCAGTTGTTGTCATGCTATTTTGTGTCCTCTATGGTAAAATATTATTCTTTTTTTTTTAATACGACACTGGCATCCCGTGCATTGCATGGGTAGAAAAAGCTAGCATATACAGCAAAGAAGTATTGTAAACATAAAAGAATTCTATCTCCTATTCTAAGACAAACAATACAGAAATGAGGACTCCATGTGAGGATAATTACATAGAAGATAATTACAAATTTACAACATAAAGTATAAGATAACTTAAATATTTACAAACAACCAATCATTTTTTATTTTCTTCAATGCACCTCTTCGAGATGGAGGATGGGATGACTCCAATCTTGATTCGAGCTAATTTCACCCCTGGATTGGTTTAGCCGAGGCATCAGCAAGTTGGTCAGAGAACGAAACATGGGAAACACAGGGCACCTGCTTGGACTTTCTCTCGTACAAAATAGAAGTCAAGTGGCAAATGTTCCATTCGTGAATGAAAGACAGGATTTGCAAAAAAATATGTAGCTCCAATATTATCGCAATAGGCAATCGGTGTTGTGTTGAGCTTGATGAAAACCTCAAGAAAACCTCAATCAAGAGTCATTGAATCCAACACAATTCTACACTGGCTGCCGCCATAGCCCCTATATTCTGCATCAGTAGAGGAGTGAGCCAGCATTGCTTTTTTTTTTTTTCTTGAGCTCCATGTGGGATTGGAGCCAAGGAAAATAATATAAGCTCCAGTGGAGGTTCTGTCAAGTAAGTTACCATCCCAGTCAGAGAATGCATGAAGATTACGAGGAGAGCTATGTTTAACGAAAAAACCATGATCGGTCGTTCCTACAAGATAACATAGTAAGTGTTTAAGACATGCCCAATGTACAATGGAGAGTGCATAAATTGTGAGAGTTTGTTGACGGTAAAGGAGACATCAGGTCGAGTTAAGGAAAGATATTGAAGTTTTCCAAGGATAGATCGATATTTAGATGTATTGATGCCAAATTTAGCTTTAGACTCAACAAACGAGATTTATATTCCCAGGAAACTTGTATTCGAATAGGTATGAGCAATAAATGCAAATTTAGACAAGGAATGTTTGTAACCTTTGAAATAAATGGAAAACTATAAATGTGTAAAGACAAAAGTAGTGAGGTTTGGGTCTCAAACCCTTTCTCACTTATGCATGCTTCTATTTATAGTGTACATTTGCTTGTTTGCATCGGGATAATGATTATATGTATTTAATACTGGACCCACAGAGATTACATAAATGTCAAATCGGTTGGGATTAATCCTTTACCTTTTGACTAATGGTTGCTTACACCATGCATGGAATAGATGACCATCGTTTCGCATTTAATGTTGGCGTCCTATCAGCAGTAAGTAATAAGATTTCCCACGTGGAGTCCCACTAGGTTTCGGCGCTACATCGGGTCGCCGCCAGGGCACCCAGACGCCCTGGACCGTAGGAGCGCTAGATAAAATGTCCGCCTCCTGGTCGCTGAATTAGGTCTCCAGATTCTCAGGTCGTTAGGTCGTTAGGTCGTTGGGTTAGGTGAGGCACTTGAAGCCTTTTTCCAAGACCCCGTACCTGTTGACCTCCGTTGACCTTCGACCCTCAGCCCTCGCTGATTTTTGCGGCTGGTGGGTACAAAATGCCCCCTCAAGGTCGCTGTTCCTTGAGCCCAAGGCTTAGCGGTCTTGAAGGTTAATTGGCTACTTTCTTGAAACTATTTTGCCGCCGAAATATGACTCATTGAATTTCGAAAAGGGGTTGAGGTTGCGCTCTTTGCTATGTGTCAGTCGCTTAATGGAATGGCGTGTTCAGAGGTCTTTAAAGGCTATAATCATTATTCTTAAATGCTGCCTTTTAAGTGCCCCATATCCCACGTGGTCATTGCCCTTCTATCTTCCCACAGGACTCTATTTATCCCCTTCGGTTCATTCCTTCTTCCCCCTCGTATTGTCTTCCTTCGCAACCAGTTCCTAGGAGTTTTTTGTCATCAATTTTTTCAGGTTCTTTACAATTTGTTGATCCTCCCTTGGTGTTCCCCCAGGCTTCTAGGATAATCTCAGTGCCAAGGTTAAAAAATACTCTTTTCCTAATTTATAGGGGATTTTGCTAAACGGAGGGTAGAGAAGTGTCTCTTCCTGTGAGTGATGCAGACGAAGGCGTGGTAGTAGACGTGGAGTTGCCTACGGATGAGGAGATGATGGGAGAAACGCCGGATTTGGTGTCGGGAGTTCTTTTTGATTGGAAGGATGGTGAGAGCGAGGGTGATAAGGAGGTGAGTTCCAGTAGGAGGCCTATAGTGGTGGTGATTCACGATAAAGACCAACCGTGGGTATACAAACACATTCCTTCCAAAAAAAGGCAAACTGACCTTCATGTGGTAAGGCAAGATTACCGTGTTCCTGATCACGTTGTGCTTTGGGTTCGTTATGAGGAAGAGCGGGCTAATTACTCCCCCACGGAATGCGTAGCAGTGAGCATTAGGATGTTTGAGACCGGCTTCTGTGTCCTGCTTCTGAGGCCTGTCACTGGGCCGTTGAGATCTTGGGGGATTTCCCCCTCTCAAATTACACCTGCGATCTGGAGGACAATAATCAGAGTCCTCGCTCTGTGGCAACACAAAAGATGGGGGTATCCGAGTCCTGAACATTTCAACGCGTACTATGTGCTACGGCCCTCACCCGCTAGGAAAGGATGGTTTAACCTAGCTGCACAGTCTAAGGCTAGGGCCTTAAACCTCTAGGAAAACCTAGTGAGAGGGGCGTCTGAATTTGACCCTAGTTGGAAAGGGAGCTGGTTCTGGGTAAGGGGGAATGGAAGAGTCCGTCGAGTTCAGTGATGAGGGCACGCCATTACCACGAGCTACATAGAACCCAGTAAGTGTGTTTTCGACATAGCTTCCTCAGCGGGCTGACAGACTGAAGCTTTAACTGTATTTTCATCTTTGTCAGTTATTGAGCGAGGCTGAGCACTTTCTGCGCTGTTTCGGAAGCGATCTATGATAATAGCCCAAATTCCAGAGCATCATCGTCACGTCGCAGATCTGACGGACGAGGATTTCTTCGTAAGCACCTGCCTATCTGTTCCCAAGTCAGAGTACATTTCTAGGAATCCTAGCATCTGTAAGCCGTTCTTCTGTACTTGGATGTTCTGCCTTTTGAGTACTTCCTTGGGACCTGACACTTGTTTCTTTTCAGGGAAGAGATACCTCTCCAAGGGCCAAAAGCGGGCTATTTGAGAGGCAGAGAGGAAGATAGCAGCATGGAAGAAGAGGAAAATGGTGCGCGAGAAAGCTGAGGAGATGAGGACTACCGAGCAGCTGAACGAAGCTTTGAGGAGGCAAGAGGAGAAAAAGAAAATGAGGCAAGACAAAGCTGCTGGAAAGAGGCCCATGACAGCTGACCAGGTGACTGACTCTGAGTGACGTGTGCTCTTCCGATCTGCCATCCGGGAGCCCCTGGCTAGTCTTCCACCTGCCCTTCCTGCTGTTCCTGCTGTTGCTGCTATTTCTCCTCGCGAAGAGTGACCTACTATAGGGCCTGTCGACATCCTAGGTGAAGATCTTTATCTCTCGGTAGACCAAGCTAGATGAGCTGAGATAGAGAGGTTTATCGGCCAAAAACCGAAGGTGCTGCTCAAGTTCAACTTGGCTAGGAAACCCTTTTTGCCAGTGTCCCGGGGATGCCAGGGCCTATTACGAATGCCATGAGTAGTGTGGCACGAAGCTGGTCCAAGAAGTGGAAGGCGTCGCGGCCACTTCGACGATGGCTGAGCTCCTACAGGTGAGCGCGGTGATGCGGGCTCAATCAGCTATTTTGGATGTGCACACCATGGCCCGGGTGGGGCGTTTCCTTGGAGAGAACAGAAAACTCTCTGGCCAGGTGGCCGAGGCTAACAAGGCAAAGCAGGAGGCAGAGTTAGCTCTTAGGGAGAAAGAGCAGGGGCTGCACGTGGCCAGGGGGGAGTCGGCCTATTTGCGTACTGAGCTTGAGGCTTAGAAGAAGAAATTTGAGGATCTGGTGACCCAACTTGTGACAGAAAGGTCAAACCATGAGCAGGTCTTGAGAAAGGCTGAAAGAAGGGCTGCTGCTAGCGAGCTCGCCGTGTACCAGGAGGTGGTGCCTAAATACAAGGCCTCTGAGGAGTTCAAGAGTGCTAATGATGGTTTTTATTACGAGACGGCAAGGGAGATCTTGGCGAGGTTATGAGGAAGCGTCCAGAGTGGGATCTGAGCTTCCTCAAGGAGCAGGTCGCCAAGCTAATGGAAGAGTGTGGATATGTAAGCTCTGATGATGAAGATGAGGAGGTCGAAATTATATCAGAGGCTCCTACCCCTGCCGAGCTACCGGGTCCTAAAAGAGAAGCCACTAAGAGGGAGCACGCCGAAGACACTAATTCCACCACAGGGGTTGAGTCTGCCATTCTTGCTAGGGGAAACGTGGCCTCGCCCTCTGATGGTCAAACTAGGGAATCTCTTGTACCCCAGCTTTTCCTTTCTCCTTTTTTGTAATCTCTGATAAATATAATGGGAATTGTTTCTTCAAGTGTAAGCTCGCTCATATATTTGTCAAAACAACATACCGTAACATCGTTCTTACTTAGTCGAGAACTCTTCTCCACTTAGGCCCGCTCGTTCCGGAACTTAAATATATCTTGTCTCAAGTATAAGGATGCTTTGCGAGAATTCTGTTCGGGTCCCTCATAAGCTATAACTGTTGACCGAGGGTTTCCTTGAGCATGTCTGGCCAGGCCAAGCTTTGATCCCTTAAACTATAAGCTCCAGGAGTTTACCCTTAAATGTTGGGTCGCCGAGCCGGTAGTTGGTCTGGACCCAAGACACGGAACCAATTATATAGCTCCAACTAAAAGCGTGTTTTAGTCGTGGTCAAGTGTGAGGTCGCTGGTTAGAAGCTTGTTCTAACTTAGAGCGCGGACCTGTAAACTTGAGCACGAACTAAAAGCTTGTTCTAGTCGTTGAGCGCAAATTCTTCGACTTGAGTGCAGACTAAAAGATTGTTCTAGTCATGGTCAAGTGTGAGGTTGCTAGTTAAAAGCTTGTTCTAACTTAGAGCGCGGGCCTGTATAGTTGAGCGCGGACTAAAAGCTTGTTCTAGTCCTCAAGCACGAATTCTTTGACTTGACCACAGACTAGAAGCTTGTTCTAGATATGATCAAGTGTGAAGTCGCTAGTTAGAAGCTTATTCTAACTTAAAGTGCGGACTAAAAGCTTGTTCTAGTCATTGAGCGCAAATTCTTCGACTTGAGATCGGAAGAGCACACGTCTGGTTCTAGTCATAGTCAAATGTGAGGTCAGTAGTTAGAAGCTTGTTCTAACTTAGAGCACAGACCTGTATACTTGAGCGTCGACTAAAAGCTTGTTCTAGTCGTTAAATGCTAATTCTTTGACTTAAGCACAGATTAAATGCTTGTTCTAGTCATGGTCAAGCGTCAGGACGCTAGTTAGAAGCTTGTTCTAACTTAGGGCGTGGACATGTCTACTTAAGCGTAGGTTAAAAGCTTATTCTAGTCATGGTCAAGTGTGAGGTCGCTAGTTAGAAGCTTCGATCTAACTTAGAGCGTGGACCTTTGTACTTGAGCATGGCAGATTCTGCCTTGCGTTTGTGTTGAGAGGGGGGTGTTACATCAGAATAAACATTAGTCGAAATGTTACATCAGAATAAACATTAGTGGAATTAACTATTGGGTCACAAAATTATGGCTGATGCATACGAGCGTATTCCTTTTTTGGCCATAACCTGACAATCGGTATACGAAAGATTTGAAAAGGTGGAAAATGTAGAATTGATACCCAGCTTTCACCCCTCTGCTTTTTGTTCTTGAGTTGACCTCTACAACTGGGTGGGGGGAATGCTCCCCTTCAAGGGCTGGACGAAAAAGTTAGTCCGGCCTTGCTCATATGCCTTACGTGTTTGTACTTAGGTGTGGAGTTCAAGACTGGCTGATTCTCTAGCCAGTTGATTCTTGGGTGATTGTACGAACCTCTGTCAAGGTGGTTGTTTCTTCCGCGTAATCGATGTTGCATTCCCTTGATGCCAGCTGTTCACCATGCACTACAGCCGTTCCGTAACAAGTTGGGAATTTCATGACATAGTGGTAAATGGAGGTCGCGGCCCTGAGCTCGTACAGAATTGGGCAACCCAGAATGGTGTTGTGGTTTGAAGGTATGTCTACTATAATGAAATCTGCCATTATTCTCTCTTTGTAGGGCTCGTCCCCCAATTCAACAAGGAGTGTGATCTGGCCCTTTGCTTCCACATAGTCTCCAGTAAAACCCTGGAGCTTGGTACCGTATGGCTTTAAGCTTTTTGGGTCTATTTTCATTTACTGGAAAGTCCGCCAATAAATGATGTTCATGGTGCTACCGTTATCCACCAAGGTCTTGTGGATTTTAACGCCCGAGACTGGTATAGTGATGGCCAGAGCGTCCCCGTGAGGGTGTAACATGCCATAAGCATCTTCATTGCAGAAAGAGAACGAGCTGGTTCGAGATACGGGGGTTGTACCGTGAGCAAGTAGTAACAATTCTAGGCTTCTCTCACGAGACCTCGCCTCTGTTTCTTGAAACCCTCCATGCCGTTGTTTCTTCACGATAAGTAAGTGGATTTCGGCTGGAGGTTGGTTCCATGGGAGCTGGGCGTTGAGGTCCGCATGGGGACGAGCTTGTCGGTCCTGCCTTGGTGATTGGCCACGTATTCGCTTAGGTATCCCCGTTCGATTAGCTTCTAGATCTCTTGTTTGAGATGTTTGCATTTGTCCGTGTTGTGACCTACACTTCGATGATACTTACAGTACTTGGACTGGTCGACGTCCTTCAGCGGCTTCCTCAAGGGCCTTGCCTTGGGTAAAATTGGATCATTTTGCAAGATGTTGAAGATGTGTTCAACTGAGGCGTTGAGCTTAGTGAAAGGCTTGAACGAGTTGGATGATTTCTTACTTTGTCGCGGGTCTTTTTTTGCCTTGTGCTCCTTCCTTTCATCCTTTGGGGTTTTCTCTGCCCGCGAAGTTCCTTCAATGGGTTCCTCGGTGCTAATGTACTTCTCAGCCTGCCTTAGAAGCTCTTTATAGGTGCTCGGGAGATCTTCGTGCATGGCCCACCAAAAGTGGGTATCTTTATAGTGGCCTGACTTGACCGCGATCAGAAGCGATTCGTCCGCTACCTTTTCCATGTTCATGACTTGTTTATTGAAGCAATCCAAATAGCCTTTGAGCGGTTCTGATTTCCCTTGCTTGATCATCCCCATATCTCATTGGGATGGCCCTGGCCTTGGACCCCATGAATTGGGACTCGAACTCGTAGGAGAGCTGTTCCCAACTAGCATGGACCCCGGGCTAGGTTGCCATACCAACTCTAAGCGTTTCCTTCCAAAGTAAGTGCAAAGGCTTTACATATGATGGCTTCCGTGGTGTTTTGCAGCTCCATCCAAGACACCTATCGGTGGAGGTGCGCAATTGGGTCTGACTCTCCACAATATGTCCCTATTTGAGGAAGCTTCATTTTGGAAGGCATGACAACTTTATGGATAAACGGGTCAAAAGGGGATAGCCTTCCCTACAGGTCGTCCGCTGCTTTCCCTTTTGGATGTTTCTGCTCGAGGTCACTCAATCGCTTCCTCAGCTCGTCCAACTCGTGGATCAGCTGAGGGAATGGTCGTTGACCTGACAGCGTCTCTGGATGGGAGCTAGAAGCATGACTGTCAGGGTTCGTTGCCATAAGACTTCTTCATCTTTATCTTCATTAGCTCAGTCACATGGGTTCTGGCGACCTTAGATGTCTGGGCCCTTACTGAGGGTGGGGTCCTAGCCTGGTAAACATGCTTCCCCCAGCTGTATTTCTTACAGGAGGTGGTGCAGCTCTCGCGTTGGGGGCCGGTTGACCGGAGTTTTGGGTTGGAGTGAAACTTTAGCCTTCTCCTGACATGTTTCCTTTCACGGTTAGCCCTCGCTGGAGACCTTGCGAAGTTTTCAGTACGCCAAGAAGAGTTGCCACGATAGAAGGATCTTATAGTGTGCTGTTGAGAAGCGGGCTGGTTATGTTGCGGCAGACGCCGGACTTCTTCAGCGAGGGCTTCCATATGTCATTGAATGGTTTCAGTCTCTGTTGCAACTGCCAGTCGTGAGAGGCCGGCACTGGCAGAGGCTCGATTTTTTCTGAACCCGGGGGCAGTCCGACATCATTGGTTTTTGTCTTTTGACTCTCGGAACGTCTTCCACTCATTTTCTTTTATCGGAGGTTAGATTTCGCAGGATGTTTGCTTTACACAGCTTTTCTGTAAGTTCCCACAGACGGTGCCAATTTGTTGATGCCAAATTTAGCTTTAGACTCAATAAACGAGATTTATATTCGCGGGGAACTTGTATTCAAATCGGTATGAGCAATAAATGCAAATTTAGGCAAGTGTTTGTAACCTTTGAAATAAATAGAAGGCTATAAATGTGTAAAGACAAGAGTAGTGAGGTTTGGGTCTCAAACCCTTTCTCACTTATGCGTGCCTCTATTTATAGTGTATATTTGCTTGTTTGCATGGGGATAATGATTACATGTATTTAATACTAGACCCACTGAGATGACATAAATGTCAAATCGGCCGGGATTAATCCTTTACTTTTTGGCTAATGGTTGCTTAAGCCATGCATGGAGCAGGTGACCATTGTTTCACATTTAATGCTGGCATCTCATCAGCCGTAAGTGATAAGATTTCCCACATGGGTTCCCATGCTGCTGTTCAGCTTGCTGTCCCGCTAGCTCACGACGCTATGTCGAGTCGCCGCCTGGGTGCCTAGACGCCCTGGACCGTAGGAGCACTGGATAAGATATCCGCCTTCTGGTCATTGAATCAAGTCTCTAGGTTCTCAGGTCGTTAGGTCATTAGGCCGTTGGGTTAGGTGAGGTGCTTGAAGCCTGTTTCCAAGACCCCCTACCTGTTGACCTCTGTTGACCTTCGACCCTCACTGATTTTTGCGGCCTGGTGGGTATAAGATGGATTAACAAGGTTGTCACCTTCATATATGGTTGGGACATGGGATGGAGACACATGGGTACTAACT
Source organism: Nyctanthes arbor-tristis (assembly GCA_963692815.1). Lineage (NCBI taxonomy): Eukaryota > Viridiplantae > Streptophyta > Magnoliopsida > Lamiales > Oleaceae > Nyctanthes > Nyctanthes arbor-tristis. The sequence goes on from CAVNYN010212566.1 coordinate 57,387, forward strand.
GATTTAGCACTATGCATTTGAGTCACGACAAGCAAATCAAGTTTGTATTTTCCTTTGGGCTAAAAACACGTTGGCAGAATTTTGTATGACTTCAACCCCTAGAAAGTAAGATAAGGGCCCTAAATCTTTGACAGAGAATTTACGTGACAGGGCATAGATGAATTGGGATAAAGTGTTCCTGTTGTTCCCTGTGACAATTATATCATCAACATAAACTAAAAGGAACATATTGAAGTGACCTTTATGAAGAATGAACATATAGGAGTGAAGCCATCTTGAATGAGGAAATTCTTTAAAGTAGTGTACTAGGCCCGAGGGCTTGCTTATGACCATGTAGTAACTTTTGAAGATGGCAAATATGTTGAGGACACGCATATTTGCCAACCCCTAGTGGAGCAAAAAAGACACATTATTGAGGCAAAGTATGTCATTACGTCTTCAAATGCACTCCAACCCAAATTTTGCCCAATCAACCGAAAATCTCCCCTTTTCTTTCCTGAAATCTATAGGTTCGCCTCTCAGCTCAGTTTCCTTCTTCCTTGTTCACCTTATTCCTTCGCTATTTACTCTGTAGAGATCTAGCAGCAGTGTGAAATGATCTAATTACACAATGACTATGCTGATACAGAAGAGCTGTCACTGTTGAAATGAAATAGAAGTTGTTCCTTTCGCTTTCAGTTCGGCCATTGTAACGCCCCAAATTCTATTAACTTAGAGCGCCACTAAAACTAGCTTTTGACCCTTCAAACATTTAAAACATGCCTCAAGAGCACAAATATATTTACTTTTTTTTGTAGAACCTAAAACTTTATAAATAAACGTGAAAACTTTATTCATCAATTTGAATTAAGAGTAACTACCAAATCATCTACAGTTAACAAAGTTTAGGAAAATGAAGATCAATTGTCAAGTAAATATCGTGAAATAACACTAAAAATAGATATTATTGTTATTATTTAAAATTGAGTTCTTCCGCCCGTCGCCTTATAGCCATCGAGCTCCTCAATCTTAAATGTTTAAAGATTGGGGATGAGCATACAAGTATGCTCAGTAGGGTATACAACAATTAAGCCCAAACCAAATATACAAATTTAGACATGTAAAAACATTCTATTGAATAAATTTAGAAACTATAAAGGCTTGTACTGTGGAATAAATCCAAGAATTTGAATTAGATTTCGGACCACTTAATGATCCCTGACAGATCGGAAGATTTGGGTGCAAATATTAAAATATGTACTGTGGCTAACCTAAGAATTCGTGTTCAATCCCGAACCACTTAACAGTTCTTGGTAACTATAGATAACATGGCAATGATTTAAACATACTAAGACTATACATATAGCAAGGACATGGTAAATATAAACCACATTGCATATAATTCCCCACCTGAAATCTTTGAAAACTTGTATGGAATCGAATAGATGTGAAGCTACTAAGTTGTTGAAGTCATGGCACCTTCGTCCAGTAAAATAGATTACGAACATTAATGCTTTGATGTGTATTATGAGCATTAGTAATTTAATTAAACGTTATTAAGTGTTAAAATAACGAGAACATTGGGCCCCCTTATGTAGGCCATTCTAACTGATATGAGGCCTTTTAGGTAAGAATCCAAGAGCAAAACCGTGCAAGCAAGACCCAAAGCGGACAATATCATGTCAAAGTGGAGTGGATCATTAACTAGCTTTTGACCCTGCAAACATTTAATACATGCCATTAAACCATAAGTATATTTACCATTTTTTTCGTAGAACCAAAAACTATAAATAAACGCGGAAATTTTATCTCAATTTGAATTAAGAGTAACTACTAAACCATATAAGATAACAAAGTTTAGGAAAATAAAGTTCAACTGTATCGTAAAATAACAGTAACAGTAGATATTATTGTTATTACTTAAAATTGAGTTCCTCCGCTGGCCACCTTGCCACCACTGAGCTTCTCAATTTGAAATGTTTAAAAATTGAGGGTAAGCATACAAATACCCTCAGTGGGGTGCGCAACAACTACGTCCAAACCAAATATGCAGATTTAGAAATGTAAAATCATTCTATTGAAAAACTGTAAAAACTGTAGAGGTCTGTTGAATTGTACTGTGAAATAAATCCAAGAAGCTGAATTAGATTCCAGACCACTTAACGATCCCTGACAGTCATTTGCATGCAAATATTAAAATATGCATTGTAGGCTAACCCAAAGGTTTGTATTCGACTCCGAACCACTTATGGTTCCTGGCAGCCGTAGATAACATGGCAATAATTTAACAAACTAAAATCACACATACAGTAAGGACATAGAAAATATAAATCACATTGCATATAATTCCTCACCTGAAATCTTTGAAAAGTTGTGTAGAATCGAGCGGATGTGAAGCTACTAAGTTGTGGAAGTCCCGACACCTTTGTCTAGCAAAATATATTACAAACATATACTTTAGTACACTTTATTTAATACTTTGATGCATATTATGAGCGTTAGTAATTTGATCAAATGTTATTAAATGTTAAAATAATTGAATTGATCAAATATTAAAACTTTTTAAAGTTAATTCTTTGTTATATAAAACTTTAATGACTAGTTTGCATCTTTTAAAAGTTTATTAGGACTTAATTGAAGAATTCTTGAAGTACTGGGGACCAAATTATGAGATTCAGGAAGTATTAGGGGGCAATTGACTGATTTCAAAATGTTATAGGATCAATTTAGTTGTCTTAAATTTTATGGGACCAACGTATTCAGATTCTATACTCGAGGACACGCAATGCAATTAAGTAATTTTGACAGATTTGCAAAATTAAGTCCCTGCCATGAATGCTTCTTTTTAGGATCTTCTGAAGGTTTAAAGATTAGGTTTCCTTTGTCGATTTGAAGATATAAATACAGATAAATGATCCCCATCTCAATAGCTACACATCTATTAAGTAAAAATATGAATGGTGTTACTTGGGGTCGACGGTATGAAATGGGTTTTGCTAGTTTCTAGCAAAGTAGTCGGTCTTAGGCTATGAAATTTATGTATTCGCGCTCTAAAAGATGAGGGTAATCTGTACGTATAAGTTTTATGGCTTGCTTAAATTCCGTTTCATTTCTGGCACATATAGGACATTAGATAGGTGAAATTTAGACTTAGAAATAGGGAGGGTAGCATTACCAGTATGTGTAATTTTCAAGGTTTTACCATCTCCCAATCTGAACATCGTCGGGTCCAAGGTAGTCTAAGCGAATAGACAAATTTTGAAGATTGGAGGTGATGTGGTGGGAGGCACCATAGTCTAACAGCCATTCATTGGTTGATGGGGTAACAGGGGCGACGCCATTAGCTGTAGGTGGATTGTTTCGACCTTTGGAAAGATTTGGATTTAATGGAATCTGTAGATATGAGAGGCACTTCTTCGTTGTGTGACCTTGCTAGCCGCATAACTGGCAGAAACCTTTACGTGGGCCAGAGGACTGGAGCTATAATTGATAGTGATTGGGATGGAAAATGAGGTAGGATTTTTATTGTGAAGTTGTGCCTCACTTGTAACCAATTTTTCATGGAGTTCATCAAATGACACGGTGATTTCACGAGCTGGTACAGCCTCACATAGACCTTGATATTCAACTTCAAGGCGTCAGAGAATTTGAAGAATAAGCTCATCCTGATATGAGGATGCATTCATGAGAGCAAGATTGTCAAAAATCTCTTTACATGATGCATTTATTCCGTAACGGAGAGATCTCCTTTGCTCAGATTTCCAAGAAAGTTTTTGAGGTACATGTTGAGTCCCCTTGACGGTTTCGCATAAGTATTTTGGATCGTGGTCCAAGCATCTCGAGAAGTTTTTGCGGCAGCAATGAAGGACACAATCGTGGGAGAAAGAGAGCTAACTCTTGCATTGAGCAATAGTTTGTCTTGTTGAACCTATTTAGCATACTGAGGGTTCAGTGTGATTTGGTTTTCTAAGGTGATGGTAGAGGGAGGATAGGGAACGAATCCATCAACAAATCTAATGAGGTCATAACCCACTAATAAGCTATGGAACTGAACGTGCCACACTGGGCAATTTGTAGGATTGAGTTTGATTGGCGTCATGGTTTGAGAGTTAATAACTATAGGGGGAAACAGAATGCTGGAGTCATTAGGAGGGTTGGCGGGAGGAATGTTTCCTGTGGTGTTGCCAGAGCCTGCAGTTGTGGAATTGTTTGAAGCCATAGGATCGAGAGCTAAGAGCTAAAATGTTGTAATACCATAAAATAGTTGGATCAAGCTTTAAAGAGAGTCAACATATTTGAATATGAGGAATGAAATGCTTTTGTAATTCATTCAGTGATAGTACATGTATATATGCAGCAAAGGGATTCTATCTCCTATCTTGGCTAAGTATTGCAGACATAAAAGAATTATATCTTCTATTCTAAGATAAACAATACAAAAATGAGGACTCCACGTGAGGATAATTACATAGAAGATAATTACAAATTTACAACATAAAAGTATAAGCTAATTAAAGTATTTACAAACAGCCAATCATCTTTTATTTTCTTCAATAAGACATGGATAAGAAGGAAGAGAATATTAGAAAATTAAAAAAAAAAATTGACAATTTTAGAATATCACTCGAGTTATCAAGATACGAAATAAAATGTCGGACCCTATTAACAAACTTTTGGCAGGAAAACTATAGACTTAATTCATTTGATATATTATTTTTAAGTCATATATCATATCGTCATGATACCTGCTTTATTGGTTTCAAATAAAAAATATTTTGAGAGTATATGACACCGCGCAACTAAGAATTATTTTGTATAATGCCATTTATCTAAGTTACTGCTAACAAATAAAATAATATTTATTTATGTTACCGATAACAATTGGGTTAAAATTTACTATAAACTATAGTTACATTAACATGATCTAAAAATAAAATTACATTATTATTTAATTGATGTTAAAAATTAAGTATTTCTTATTGGTTAATGTTTATTGTATAAAATTTCATCATATAAAAAAAAAGAAAAGAAAAAACCTTATGAAATTTCATATTATTTATTTTTTTAAATAAATTAATATGTATTCTTCCCTTGCAACACACTGTTAGAATCTAGTGCTTCAAAAATCATTTAACTCAAACCGAACTGCTACTAATTTATAAAACAATTTTAAAGAGACATGAATAAGTGACATTGTAAGTGTTGTATAATTTTATTAGATGATTGAAAAATATCCTTGTAATCATTGCCAAATGAAATGTTGCCACGAGAGAATGTAACTTTTTCTTTGAAATGTTTCGAGGAGAGAATGTTACTTATTCATGTCATTTATTCATGTCTCCTCAGAGTTATTATAATTATATAATTAATTAAATACATAAGTTGTTTTTTTTGAATAAAAAACTTTTATTCAATTAACGAAACAATACAAGGACAAACAAGGCCAAAGCTACAAGACAAGCAACAAATACTTAGCAAGAGCAACAAGAAGCAAACAAAACAAATAAAAGAACATAAGAAAAACAACATAAAACTTCTAGAATTCTCATTTTCATCATTTTCCCTAGATCGGAGAATATTCTCCTTCTAATCTTAGACTCGTTGACAACTAGAAAGTATTAACATTTGAAAGCAAAAAAAAAAGGGATAGATTAGTTGAAACTTGAAACTCGTAAAAAGAATATCTTTTTCCTAACCAATTGTTATTTTATAGTAGTAGTAATTTATTCTTTATGGACTAGCAAAGTGCTCAAATGGCATCTCATATTTTGTCAAGATCTCTAAAGTCTATGGTGATTGAAATTAAATTTACAACTTGACCTCACAATTAGTTTGTACCTTGACAAAGTGGTATTTACTAGTCATCGACCGTAGAGAGGTGTTTCTCCCTCATTTGGCCCAAAAAAGGATATAGGTCTCTCCTCAGAAAAACTTCCTCGCGCCTTTAATCCTCCTCCAAATCACTTTTCCCTTTAAATCTCTTTTCTCCAACTACTTCCAATTGTCATATTTGCTTCTTCTCAATCAGCAACAAAAACTTAGGGTCAAATTCGGAAAAGAACGATATACTAGTAATAAAATATTAAATTGATGCTAAATCGTATTGAAAAAAATTATAATGAGATAAAATAAATGGTGTAGATTTAATGAAAGTTTAAAATGTGTGATTATAATTGAATAATTATCAAATTAATCGTCAAATCAGAGGTAAATAAAATTATAATGTAGAGTAAATAAAATTATAATGTATTAGTATAATAGGAATCGAGAAATGATAGGTGTACTCTATCTCGACTGCCTGAGAGAAAACCTGAGGGGTCAAAATTACGAACATGCCCTCCATTTGAATAAAACCCTCCATTCATTCCCCTTGCTGGAAGCTGGAAGAGAAAGGAGATCTATAAGCTCAAGAATGCCAACAACCGATTTCTGGCCGTCCTTTGCCTCCTCACTCACCGCTTGTCCCCGGTCCCCACTAATCGTTGGTCACCGCAAGCCGCTCGTCTTTTGAATCGTTCCAGAATCAGGTGAGTAATACATGGGCTATTCGTTTCAGTCTGTAATATTCTCTCATTCTCATTATTCCTCTCACCGTTGTTTCTCTAGTCACTGTTGCATCTCGGAGCTCAAGCATCTCGAATTAATTGGGCATGATTTTTTTTTTTTTTTGATTGTGTTTGTGTGGTTAGGCTGAATTCAAGTTTTCAACCAAAAAATTCCAGCTGTTAGCAGGAATAATTTGCTAGAACACTAACCAAAAAAAGGAACTACACTCTCATAAACGTGACACGTGAAAGGATTTGTATACCCTCACAGAGAGGAAGATACAAAACTATGAAAAAACAAACAAATTCCACACATAAACACAAAGAGAAGTCATTAAGTAATAGAGTAGAACAAACCCTTTATGAAAATTTGAGTGTCTTGCTGTTGTAATTTCTCGACCGTTGCCATGTTCTGCTGCCATGAAGTTTTTTGTTTGAGTAACTTGCGTGATAAGGCTCTGATATATAGGATGCAGTTTTTTAATGTATTGTCAACATGTATGCTTAAACCAGTGTCACTTTGGAATGTTTCTGCTTTTGTTTCCTTCTTGGACCTATAATCTATTCACATATATGTAGCCTAGAAGGTCTGAGGGAGAGTATTCTTCTTGTTGGTATCCATCCATTCCCATATGTATTTAAAAAGAAAAAAAGGGAAAAAATGGAAAAGGATGGACATTAGTTTTTGTGCTAGAAAAATGAAAACTCCACTGGTAATCAATAGGATATAACAGGCATATTTGATTGTGGGTGTTTCTTGATCAGGTGGAGCTTTTTTTTTTTTTTTTTTTGTTATAACTCTGTAAATCAAAGGTGCTAGTTGGAAAAAAGAATGTGCTGTTTAATTATGATAATCATATATGCAGAAAAAATGCCCCTTTGAAACAGTAAGAACTAAGAAGGCATCTCTAAAGTTTGAATTTTGGTAGTTTTTGGTTTATTAAGCTTATATTCATGGAAATGTATGGTTCGACATGTTTCAAAAGATAACAAGCCTCAAAGTTACATGTTTCACAAGAGAAATAGATTGAAGTAATCCTTTGTTAATTTCTAGTCTTGAAGAAGGCAGTGCACATATGCATTTCATTGAATTGTGGTCATTTTTCGTCATAACTTTACTGATTTGCCTATTTACTGACTTTAGTTTCACATTCCTTGTTTTGGTTAAGTTAATATGATAGTGGTTTTTCTTGCCATGATTGTTGTAACATGTATGAAGGAGTGAACAATGTTGACGAATTGTAGGATTTGTCATAGTTGTAGGAGTCCCGATCACTTCTTTGATGCATGCTCCTACAAGAAGAAGTGCCCTAAATGTGCCATAGGCACTCAAAGATTGGTGACTAAATATGGAAAAAACAAAGGAAGGCTTTTCTTTAACTGCACTAAGTGTAGTTACTTCAAATGGGACGATGGCAAAGGTAGCAGTATTGAAGGTCGAGATGCAAGTGCAGATGGACAAGTTGCAAACGAAGGTGTTTGCCAATGTTTGCATGTGCAATAATGACCGAAGGTGGGAAAATCACATTAAAATTGACCAGTTCTTATGATGAGAAGAAAAGAGAGCAAGAATAAGCCTAAAATTGTAGTTATTTGTAGTAATTGTGCTAGCTACGTAACGATTTCTATAAACATAGTAGTTCGTCGTTACGTAACGATTTCTATAAGCATAGTAGTTCGTCGTATGTGTACTTGTTCGGGACAATGTCTTTTGCTAGTATAACGTCTTTGATGGAATTTCTTTCATTTTTTTGTTCTTTTTATTGTATTTTAATTTTTTATGTGTACGCATTACATTTGGGTTCAGGTATTTTGTACTCCAGGCTAGTAGGGAGCTATTTGTTATTGGGATTCAGCAACAGCATGATATGATTTGGTAGCTTCATTGCGTTTAATTCGATTGATGATTGTAATAATAAGTCATATAGTAAATAATATCGGATGTTTGAATTGATTTTACGATTTTTTTCCTTCCATATAGCCTTACTTGTATGTTTCCTATTTTCATAAATAACAGTTGTTAGTGAGATAACACATGTGTTGTTATATATGGCTTGATGCTATTCCTTGTTTAAGTTTGAACGTATACAAAGAATTGAGGGCAAAAAAAAAAAGGGCAGTCTCCTCTATAATGTTGACGTAGACTTCCGATAAACATAGCAATATAATGAAGTAAATGTCATGTGGAACTGTTTGGATGACATAAACGTACCCAATCAAACAAGGAATAGCACAGAAACAGTGACAACACGCAGTACAAATTATATTACCATAATCTAAAGAAAAGTCACTCGCGATAATGTTAAATTACACCCTAATGGCCTAGGACTCATTTTGAAACATAGTTGTACACAAATTACAAGCCAAAATTCAGAGATTATGAGGTCAATGGTTGAGGTCTCAGATTTTTTGATCTAGCTTTTTCAGGCTAGTCACCTACTTGACCTGTGTTCAACGATCATCAAGTAGATAGTTAGGTAATTCGTATCCTAAGTTATCATTCTTTTATTAGCCTTAGTAACCTACGAATAACGTAACCCTATAATCCGGAGCCAAATATACCTCTAGAATCGTGGCATGTTCAATGAACCTATGACCTCTCTGATGTCAACACCGTCACTACTTGTGTATCACCCTGCCGGTGCTTATCTGTAACCGTAATTCAGGATAAGCCCCACTCCAAGTTCAGCATCCCACAATGGATATTTCGTCTGCTACATAAAAAAACGAGAAGAAAACCATTAGAAAAACTAAAAAAATTAAAAGATTCCTATAAAATTCTCATTTACAATATCTTAAAACATCCTCATTTACAAGTTATGAAGATGCTATCGGTACAAAATTCTCCTGCTGCTGTTGCTCAGTTGGCTGGTCTAAACTGGTATAATTTATGGACATCTCCCAATCTACAGCGCGAGCTTTCTTCAATTTGGTTGGGCCCTATAATTTAATTTATCATAAGCATGCCAGAGATCTAATAGGTGTTTGTTTACAAGAGTGAGTAGGACATAGAACATACCTTTACTTTCTTATAACCACTCTCTAGTGGACCCTTCTTCCTGACTTTTTTGGGTGCGTCCTTCATCCGTACATGCTTCGGGTCCTTGATTTGAGGACCAATTGCAGTATCTGCTTCTTCCTGACTTGCATCTTGGCCGACATGATTACTTGCATGCCTGGAGCGGCCGCCTTTATTGCGTATCTCAATCTTGACAATCAGCTTGTCATCAGTTGCCAAATCATTAGTTTTGAGAACTCTAGGCATAATTCGTCATATCTCTCTTGGCTAGACGTGGTTGGCAACCGGTCGTAATTGACCTTTACCCTCGAGTACGTGTGAGTAACATCTTTTCTCCATCTTCTAACTATGTGCTTGTCTGGCACAGACTTTACTTCATTGCGCACTAAAACCTCAATAACATGTCGGCATAATATTCTACAGAATTCAAACAAATGGCAACTATACTCATCGTGAATGTCGTTGCTCCGAAATAATACATTTATAAGTATTTTCTTTGTGCCTCTCCGGGGGAGCTTCACTACCTGAAACATGGCTCCTGTCTCCCCTTCCTTGCTAGATAACAAGTCACAGTACATCTTTCTTACTAGCTCTGGCTGGAACTCCTGGAAGAGTCTCAATGTATAAGCCAGCTGAACTTGTTCTTCCATTTCATATATAGTAACACATGGCACCTGTATTGAGAATGACTGACAATCTGCTTGAAATTCCTTCTCAACCTTTGCTCAGAGTGCCCTCTCATATTGCTGGACGAATCTGGTCAATGACCTCCTAGTGTGAACATAGCCATCAAAAAACACATTCGTACTCTCACTCCACTGGGTAGTTTGAATCTTTCCCCCAGAAAAATGGCCCCAGCAGAGATGGAGCCCAACGCTCATGAGATACTTAAAGGTCGGCCAACCAACTATGCTCCTTCAGGTCATATTTTCTCAAGGATTGTAGCCCACTTTTCACCAAACTATGCCTGGCTCAGCGAGTCATACACCGCTTCGTGAATAGTAGTGAAAATATCCTCCTTCTCACTGTGATACCCAAACTTCTCTGGGAGCATCTTCATTATGTGCCACAAACACCATCTTTGCTTTGTGTTTGGAAAAAATATTGCAATGGCCTTCTGCATTACCTGGTCCTAGTCCGTTACAGTTCCCAACAGGGCTTCTTCGTCCATAAAATCAAGCTATGTTTGAAATAACCATACAGAGTTCTCTGTATCCTCCCCATATAAAAAAGTACAACCAAACAAGGTTGAATGACCGTGGTGATTAACACCAACAAAAGGCAGCAGCTGGCCTGCTATACTCGTTCACACAATGCGTTGTATCAAAAGTTGTAACATCAATAAACTCCTTGTATGCAAGCCTGCATCTGTTATCTGCCCAGAATATATTTCGTAGATAGATCCAGTTTAAGATAGAGAATCAACAGGATAGGAACTATTGAGCCATCTTATTCAAAAACTTAAGCCTTTAGAGAAGAAACATTTTATTTATTTAAACTTAGTATTTGACCCTCACCACATTACCTTCATGAGGAAATTTTGATAAAGGCAAAACTTGATCCTAGAACTTTTGGCTGCCTATGTACCGCTGGAAATCACATCATTTAGAAAGTAGATTTTTAAGATTTTAAAATAGATGCTTCATAGTGGTCCACTTTATTCAAGCTCTAAATCTCTAACAGTTGATGATGCTGGTATATGGTAGTAAACTAAAAATGGAGCAGTGGTTATAATCTTTGGCACATAATTAAGGTGTGATCTGTAGTTCGGGTGCTACCCGTTAGCGTTATGGGTGTTTGCTTCCAATTGTTTTTCCCAAATTATCACTATCAAACATCAATCAGTTAATTTGGCAAATACTTATAATAGATAAATAAATAAGCAGCAATATATAGGAAACCTTATCTCAAAGGCTTAAAAAAATTGAAGGACGGAGAACGAATGGTAAAGGAACCAGTGTCATAATAATAACCACAGAATTATTACTTCTTGCTGAAAAACTTATATCAGTAATAACAAAGATTTTTTTAGATGCTCTTGCTCTAGCCTTTGATTCTGTGGTTAAGATTTCCCCAAAGTTGCAGAAATTCCCACAGCAGCATTAACTAAATGTTTTCCCAGAGAAAAATCAGGACCACTTACTTGCTTCCATGGTCGCCGGCCACCGGATTCCGAACAATGTGGGTCACCAAACGTGGGTCTTTCACTCTCCTAAGCCGGATCTAGCGAACTTGGGTCGCCTAAGCTAGGTCTTTCACCGGACAATCTGACCGGATTACGCGCGGGGTCTTGGTTCACTCTCAGCCGGCCAGCCGGTGTTCCTTCTCTTGCCGACAACTCTTCTTGACGTCTTTGCTGGAGATGGGTTAGGGATAATGGAGTGAGGGAGGAGCGTCTGAGGTTTCAAGAGGGAGGGAGGGAGGGAGGGAGGAATGATTGAAATCGTGAGACAAATGTGGGAGTTGGGGGCTGAGGGGGGTTGGGGCAGTCAATTTATCGCGATATCTCTTCTCAGGCATTCTCTCAATCAACTTATCATAGTACACCTGTCACTACTCATGGGAATCAAACAAGCCGTAAAGGTCAAATTAGACTTCCAAGCAAAAGTTGAGGGCTAAGCATTGTAAAAATCAAAATTAAGAACGCAGAGTTGCGTCCGTGGGGCTACGAGAAGCGGCATTTCTAATGCGAATCATTCGCTGCCCTATTAACTCCTACATTTACATGCGGGCTTGCGGCAGTCTTAAGCACAACAGACTTTGGACCTTCTGCAGCAGCTGCGATTAAATTTTGCTTCTTTCGATTCGTAATTACACTGAAAATTGTAGAAAGGAGGAAGGGGAGGGAGAGGTGAAGCTAAATATGGCAGAGGAGATTGAAGCCGAGCAAAGTAGAGCTCCGCAAGTACCAATTAGCCCTTTGATTTCTTCTGGCGAAGGCACTGTCTGGGCTGACGTTTCCTCTCTCCTCCGACTCGCCTGCAACGGTGTGCTCTCTCTGTCTTTAATTTTGTTGTAATATACTTGAATTCAGAAAATCTAGTATGATAACTTGTTTTTACTCAATATCAAGATTTGGCATATACAATATTGGAAAAATTGCACTGTAGCAAGTGCGCATAATGCTGAACTGGTAGATTTTTTGTCAACCCCTATATGATTTATTTTGGAGGAATGGGCGATAGTCTGATGCTAAAGCTTTCCCATTTCAAGTGGAAACCTTGTTGAAGTGCTAGTCTGCCTGGTACAGATATTCACCGATCTCTAGTATACTGCTTGAGCGGTGAATCTGACAGTAGGTGGAAGAAGAATGGGGAAGGGAGAGAATTTGAGAAGAAAAGGGGTGGAGGCTGACGTACAGGGCATGGAACTTTGACATACAGGACTGACCTTTCTTTTGCCACTATAGGTGAGAAAATCTCCCTACAGTCGGTAATAATAAATTCATGTGGAGGCCAGAGTTAAGTGGCAGCTGCCTGAGGTTAAAAACCCGATATGGACGGACCAATTTTAGTAGCAATGCAAGAGTTACCTTATAATTTTTCGGATCATCTTGGATTAGTAATATGAGATTAATTTATACCTACAGCCCTGGCCCACATAACAGAGACGCCCGCTCTCACATGGTGCTATGACCCACATATGAAACCAACCATGGTTTTTGCAAAAAATAGTCTATGGAGACACCCTCAGGCTCTTGATCAAAACATAGTTTGAAAAGGCGAGGCGGAGGCCCGCCTCAAGGCTTGCTTCGGCCTGAGGCGGTTGTCTAGTGCCTTGAGGCACTACTCTCAGGCAATTTCCTCAGAGGCTTACGCCTTTGGCGGTGAGGTGTGCGTCTTTATGGTTGCTCCTCAAGGCTCTAGAAATTGGCATCCTATTTTGATTTTATTTATTTATTTATTTTTGTTTAACAATTCAAAAATTTAACCTAATAAGTTGGAATTTGGAAGCAAGGAAGTTCGCATCATATAGATATATCTTGTTTTTCTATCGTTTCTTCTACAAGAAGTTGTTGTGTTTCAACCAAAAATATCGATATTCAAGAGGCAATGTTACCCTTTTTCTTGCCAGCTACTCGTGTTCTGTTAACTACGAGATTGTTCACAATAACATGTGATGATGTACGTACTAGAATATTGATCAATTTATTTTGCTTTTCCTGAAATAAGTTATTTGTTTTACAACATTCAAATTCATTTATATTGGTTTGTCAAGAGGCTTACACCTCAATCGCCTTGAGGCGTACGCCTTGCCTCATTAAGGAAGAACGCCTCGAGGCATATTTCCGCCTTTTCGAACTTTGGATCAAAATTTGTTATATTTGTGCTCGTATATCAATATTTCGTTTAGGTTTCGATACCTTTTCTTGTGATTAAAGGGATTTTTTTTAGCTAAGCTTAACAAATATACTTCTTATTGAAAAAGAAAGTTTCGACAGTAAAGTGGTCCTTCTGTCGGTTTTAGTTGAAAATTTGATATTTAATTCAATTTTAATTTCTAACTTCCAAAGTAACATTTTTTCACATATAAGTAATCTCTTCAAGTATTTTATTTTTTAAAGTGTAAAGCTGTTGGTAAGTTAAGTATATTATATATAGGCTAAACCAAATATGCTTTAAGCTTGCAGTCAAATATGGTCTTGGGCTTGTATTCTAGTATTATCCTACTTGCAAAAAGTTCAGGAGTTTTGAGGTTTGATGACCTGGCCGTATAATAGTGAATAACTGCGGCTGTAGAAAACTAAATGAGCTTAAGGGATAATCATGATAAACTTGTCAATACTGATATAACTAGACACTTGCACGATTTAAACTCATCATTTAAAAATTCAATTGAAAAACTTTGAAGAAGAATGCACTTTGTAATCTTGATTAGGATGCCAGCTTCAAGAATTATTTCAAATGTTAGTCTATGCCAATTTGTTGAGGGGTTTTTTTGAAGCTGAAAACAGAAGGAGTTTTTTTTGGCTGTAGTGGAAACAGTTTAAAGAGTGGCAGTCTACATAAGGAAAACTAAAGGCGTATTCTCTCTACTTTCAGACTCTTAGTGTTTCTCAAGGCTCTAAAACTTATTTACTTTTATAGTTTTGAAAACATGTTTTTGAATACAAGGAAAATTCTATATAGAAAACTCAAAACAACATATAGCTGTCATTTTGAATACTTTCAGTGTAAAATATTGTTGTTATTGAAAGCAAGAAAAAAAACCAATATTTTTTCTTAAATTGGACTTTCAAAACAAAATTAAAAATGAGTTCCAATTCAAAACTCAAAAATGAAACATAATTAAGCCTTCAACATTTGCACCCGATAATTGATAAACATAATTTGTACAAGGGAGTGTCTGATTCTCATTATACTTTCAGATTTAATGAGGAAATTATATTGGGGTAAGATGAGTGGTAGACTTTCAATTTTAGTTTGGAAAATGTGGTTGTAATAAGTAGTAGTCAAATTAGCAGTAGTTGAAGTTATAATTCGAGGTTCAAAATGAGAATGGAACACCTCTTAAGTTGTTCAGACCTTTTGTTCTACAAATTGAGTTACTTATTCATCCACATTGATGTTTGAATTAAAATGATATTAACGTTTGGTAAGCCTATTTGTCAAGGGTTGTCAAAAGTTTCAATATTAATACATTATCTTTTAATTAATTTTTTGGAGCGTGTTACTGGAAGAAGGTAACTTAAAAGTTTTTTCTCACTACATTGAACTTCAATTATGGTACTTTTTTGTTACAGAAATAACTTAATGAATGGGGAACTTTTTTACTCTTTGGAATATATTAGTTGTTGAAGAAAGTATCCATGCTGGTCTTTGTCTGTGGTTTAATGAATTTCCCATATGGCCTGGCAAGTTTCTTGTTCTTGATAGACTCTTTGAGGAGGTTTCTTAGTAGATGAAGTTATTATTTTTGATCTCATGATGCGGCACCACAGATTCGTAAAACTTAAGACTCTGTTTGTTCCAGCTTTTAAGAGACAAGAATAAAAAATTATAGGAGTATGATGGGCGCCCTGTTTCCATTAATTCAGCTGCCACGTTGTCATATCTTCACTTTAAAGTTACCAAATTGCCCCTCAAATACTGTGCTAACAATAGCTACTTTGTTTGACTTTTCCAAATTAAAGGACCTTCCGATAATTGCGTAAAAAATGCACTTTTGACCTTTTGCAGAGGAGCCCACCATGTTCCCAAAACATTGATTCTTGGAGCATAAAATCAGTACCAAACTGGTGCTTAATTTTGACAGTTATCAGCATGAGTTCTTCTGAGTTTTGATGTTTCACGCGTCATTAAAGTAAATTTCTCTTCATTGTTTAATATTTCTTAATTTGTCGATATATTATATTCGAACTGACTAAATATAATAGCTTCACGCGTCATTAAAGTAAATTTCTCTTCATTGTTTAATATTTCTTAATTTGTCGATATATTATATTTGAACTGACTAAATATAATAGCTCAAACATTTAATAATATTTTGTCGATATATTATATTCGAACTGACTAAATATAATAGCTCAAACATTTAATAATATTTCCTACATTCTTACCTATTATATGAAAATTTAATTATTTTGTAATTGACAGAATAAGTTTTTAGGTCCGTTTGATTTTGCTTCTTTCAAAATCAGTTCTCACCAAAATCATTTTCATCCACACATCTATCCATTAAAATAATTTTTTTCGTAACTTGGTAACTTTTATTTACTTTTCAACCACATATTTTCCCAAAAATCACTTTTTCTCCAAATCAATTTTCTGAAAATCAAAATCATGCATCCACTTTCTGTAAAGATATAATTATTATTTGATTAGTTGTGTTTTTCACCTTGATGATTACTATAAAGACTTATTCTCATTATATTAGTTATTCCCTCCACTTTACGAAATAAACTTGTTTTCCTTTTCTCCTTGTCCTAGATTATAGTCCACTTTATTTAGGGTGTATTTTCCACTTTATTTATATTTACATTTTTCTTTTTTCAATATAACCTTATTTATTGTAACATCGTTATCTCAACCTAAATAAATTTAACATATTTCATGTGTTAGAACTTGCGTATGAAATATGGAATTCACAGCATAGAAACAAGATGAGTCAAGTATTTCAATGTAATTCGAGTTAATCTCATTAGTGTTTCAATAGTAACTGACGAGAGTTTAGATTGGTTATCGTAATAAGTGGTTGATATAAATGGGGTTATCTTAGGAAAATGTGGAAAAAATTATAAAGTTTGGTGGATACTAATTATTTGGGCCAAAGTGTTCAAAAATATAATCTCTACCACTCCTTGATCTCAAAAATTATATCTACACTTCACCACTCGTTCAATTTGTCTTCATTATAAGATGCTAAAACTGACGTTCTGATTTTAAGATGCTAAAACCTTTGTTATTGAAGCATCTTTGTATGTTGACATTTGATGGAAATTAGCTCTATGATAGATGGAGCCTGGTTCACATTTCGAAGAAGGCTGCTGCTCTTGATTATTGTTTCTCTCAACAATGTTGACTTCCCAGTTCTTTTCTTTACCTTATGAGTTCACTCTCTCCCTTTGTTCCAATTCGTTTTTGACCTTCTCTGTTCATTCTCCCCCTCTGTTCTAAGGGCTTGTATGAAAATGATTTTCTCAAAATCAATTCTTACTCAAACTCATTTTCAACCACACATTTACCCATTAAAATAATCTTACACGTAAATTTTAACTTTTCCTTACTTTCAAACTACACATTCTCTGAAAAAATCATTTTTCACAAAATCAATTCTTCAAAAATCATTTCCATACGGGCCTAGTTTCTTTATGAGTATAAGCTTCAGTAAATCTTAATAATAGTTTTCTAATAGTTTTCCATTTTAAAATCTTACTCAGTTTATTATCTTGTGCATGCTTACCTATCTAAAAAGAAATGAGTGGTTTGTTATTTGTATATTTTATCGCAGATCTTCGGGATGATGAGCTGATAAATAGTGAAACTTTTAATCTTTTTGCAGCCATGTCAGCCTTAGAGGTAATTTGCTCTTTTTAAATGGTTTGCAGATACTTTGTAGTTATCTTGATTCATGTAAAGTGTGCTCCAGATAAAGCATTGGCAAATGCAAATTTAGCATACTTTCATTTCACATGAAAAGGTGTGTTCTAAAAGACAACAATAAATGTGTTTACACTGGACGTGCGTCCATTTGTAACGTTTCTAGCTTTAAGAGGAAACAATGGAAGTAGAAAAAGAAGGTCTTGAATATTAAAATGGAACCAGGGGAAGTTTTCCCCTCAACAATACAAGCAATGTAGTCCTCACCTAGCCTTGCTTTTAGATGGTGCTTGGGTATTTATAGTTAGCCATGGATGTTTATATATGTACTGCATGATATTTTGTTCCTTCACATAATAGTAAAGAAAATAATAAATATAGACCATAGAACTCATCCCTAAAAGGGGGTAATTCATCCAGATTATGATGAGACAAGTGAAGCAAGTGCTCACATGAATTCCATTTTGAAGATGAATGAAAATAGAATCAAACCGCATGTTTGTGTAGTTTGATACTTAGATATCCAAAACAATTTCACATCCCATATCATAAAATTAAACTGGAGGGAAAAAACTGCAAAAGAAACTACTGTATATACTCTAAAAGAATAGTTAAACTATATGTTATGTTAGCTTGCGAATGTTATATAGCTTGGAGGTAATGTTAGCTTGCATACTACGTGATGCTTAATGATAGGCTAATGCTCAGATTAATTGTTCTTCTCACGCTACATTTTTGGTCTCATATAGTTTCATATCTTAAATATTTTTGGTCTCATATAGTTTCATATAGTTTCATATCTTCTCACGCTACATTTTTGGTCTCATATAGTTTCATATCTTAAATAGATAATGGACCCAAAGATGGATTCAGGTATTGTTTCTACATATTATTCTCTTGACGAAGCCATTGAGAATGGCGCTGCTCCAGTTCCTTTGAGTTATGATAGAACGCACGATGTTCAACGTATGATAGATATCATGGATCATCTACTAGCATGTGAGGTATGGGTCAAATATTTGGCAACAAGAGTATTGCCATTTCCAGATAGTCCAATTATAGGGAAGAAAGAGTCTTCTTACATGCTTAATTATTGTGCAGGCAACATGGCACAAGGGAGGTTCACTAGCCCAGACGGTCTTTTCTTCCATCTACCTTTTGAGGCCTGGGAGAACATCATCTCATGCTCTGCTACATTCTTACTGCCGACTTATATGTGCAACTTGCAATGTTATTGTTTCAGCTGTCTCGGACGCTCGTACAAATGAAGTAAAAGATTTAATCTGAATCCCAAACCTTTAGGTTCATTTCTCTTTTTGATTAAACAATATTTTCTCGAATAGCTTAATTATGTAGTATCTTGAGGATAAATAGCTTTAGAAGAAAAAAACATGGGTAGTGACATGTCTAAAGAGATCTAATGAGGCTGATATTTCTTACCTCAATGGCAGACTTCTGCATTATATAGTTGCATTGCTTTTTCTCTACTTTTATTCTAGAATCCTGCCAAGACCTTTCTGGTCTCGCGGCATATAATTAGGCTTTCCACACCCTTTGTTAAGGACTCATAATTTAGGTTGGACCCTCAAAAATGTAAAATGAGTATTGTTAGAAAAGATTAAGAAGTTGGCGTATTAAATATCTGGCATTGGAATATGAAACATGTCATTGTTTCTATGTCCCTCATGGTACCAAGATGTGGGTAGAATTTGGGGTCACAAGAGTGCTGAAATGAAGTCACATTATAGCTTAGAACCACTTTCGTCATCAATTAATGATATTGTTTTGCAACATTTATGAATATTTATCTTCATTCTACGCGTTATGTACATTTTGCGTTTATTAGTTACTACCCACTAGTTAAATGTAGTTTGTCGAAACCTTTTTTTTTTTTTTTTGAAGTGGAATGATTAATAGCTGTAATAATATTTGGCTTGTCCTGTCTGTTGGTACATCTGGTATTTGTCTTTTTATCTTAAACACATTTTGCATGGTATCCTTTTACCCTTAGCCTCTCTAACATTAACAGTAATCTTGTTCTCATTATTGTAATATCAAAGAACAGACACTAATGATAGTGCATTTGCTGAAACCACTTTGTTTTCGTCCTCTTCACCCCATCATCACGAATGCTATCAGAACTAAAATGAGTGAAGTGAAGACATCTTGTTTTATTTGTGGGAAATTTCGGAGTATGACATATTTGTTGAAGTATGAGTTAAACTAAGTGGCTCTGCTTCCATCGTCCAATTAATTTAATGGTTCCCTTAATCCATTAATACACCTTTTGAAGAGAGTTAGGTAGATACTGGATATTCTGTCATCATCTATGCATCAACGTTATTTGGCTTCACTTTCAATATTTCTCTTTTATAATTTAATCCGTCACTAATAAAGGTCTTCTTTCTTCTAAAACTTGTACCATGGTCACACTTTGATTGTCTAAGGTGCAAGTTAATTTGTTGTCTTGTCTGCTGACAATTTTTGTTGGTTATATCTGTGTTCTTATTGCGTAAATCTGGAAGAATGTAGACTTGGTATGTTTTGTTGATAATGACAAAAAAAATAGAGAACTTCAACATGTAGCCATGTGTATTAGTGTGTTTTTGTTTGTTACTGAATTCTGAAGGTAGAAGACTGCAATATTTGTGTTTGTTGTACATTTGGATGTGGAACTCTTATTTCCTGTATGCAATTGTATCTCAGTATGAGGTTTCTAATTTCCATGGCTAGACTTGTTAATTTGGAATCAATATGTTGATCTGGCGTTTCCAATGTTCGTGATTGGCAGGAGGAAGATCTTTTCACTATGACATATGGCCTACCATTAAAGATGGAAGGAGATGATAAATGCTTATCTATGCTGCATGCCGTGGAAGAAACAATTTCTCGCCAATTAAGAGCTTGTAAAGCCCCATCATCCAAAAAGAGGGTTTCAGAAGGTATCTATTAGGCGTTAATTTGCATCTCTCTTCAAAATTTAAGGAGGTGTTTGATTCTCTTTATCAAAGCACATTATAATCCCACTGATTTGACCACTGATTTGACAACTGCTTATTTATAACAACAAATTTCAAACTTTTATTAATTCTACACCACTCATTTCACTTCATTATAATATCTCATTGTAATTCAGTTTGAATAAAGAGATACAAACAGCCACTAAGCATTGTTAAATTAAATCTTTGCATCTGGTGCTTACAGTTTTCTTGTAATTGGTATTTAGTAGCCAGTTTGAAGCTTAGGAAGACTTTTGTGTGCCAAAAGCTTGAAAATAGAACTATTATTTTAATGTGGTTTGGAAAGTACGCGAGAGTCTGCTTTCAATATAATATTCAGGATATGACCACTTTCTTTGAGATGTGAGCTGGTTTACCAAAACTTGCAAAAATTGATTTTGCTAAAATCTTCATCAGATGCACGGTTAATTAATCTATTGGGCCCCTATATCGAGAAAATATTCCAAAGAGGTTTGCACATTTCGTTAGCATCAATTACCGCATATCATTTATCTAATGGCACCACTGCCTGGCTAATAGGACTTAGCCAGGATAACGGTCATAATAATTGACTTGGAGTACCTATTACATTTCTGGTATGCAAAACTTGGCACCGGTGAGTCCCATCCTTTTCTTCTCTTTCGCCCCCCAAGTGCATTTTAATCTTCCAAGTTGACTTATTGGTGTCTACCATTTCACCACCTACAAGTGAATCCTACTTCATGAATATTTATGGAATATATGATAAATGTAGAATATCTTTATTATCAGCTCCAGTTGGACATAAAAATTATGTCAATTTGCATTATTTAGAAACTACCTAATGTTTATCAAAAGATGGGCAGTCGAGGCTATTTCTTGATTGTTACATTACTTGTTTCCATGAGGATGTTCCTTTATTTTATTTCCATCCTAGGTGTGCTTTCTGTAGTTCCTTTATGTCTCCTTATAGAAATATGGTTGCTGGTGAAGTATGATGTGGATCAAATTATCAATGGCAACTGAGTATGCTCAAATGTTACTTCAGAAGTAGATGATTATTCTTACTGATTTATACTATTTCTTTGTAAAATTTATCTTCATATGCATCACGTAATCAAATTTGGGATTCTAATTTTGTTCAGTACTATGAATTTACTGTCTTTCGAAGTGCCTCGACTATATTCTTTCATGCTATTGTGGCATTTTAGATTTCATTTTTGATGTTTTGCTATCTGTTGGATATGCAGATATAGAGCCGCTACAAACTAATGCTGAACTTGAAGAAGGATTTTGCAAAGCTGTGTTGTGCCGCTTACGTTTTCGTAAGGTCTTCTCCTGTGTATTCTTTAGTTATCTGTCTTTCTGTGACCGCAACTATAAACAACTTCTTGAGCATAGTTGAGCACAAATATTCTTCAATTTTGGCACATGTCTGAATTTCTTCTGCTGAAGTGCTATATAAAATTGTATGCTAGATTTTGGAAACCATGAAATTCTGTTCCTAGGATCTTATCGAGGCATGGCATTTGCATTTTCAGTTAGGTTGGATTTAATATGCAACTATGAGCCTCCCCATTTATGAATTGTTTGTGCTTGCCTGTTATTTTCCCTTTTCATTGCAAGATGTTCATTGGAATCGGCGCTACGGATGTAAAAAGAGGATGTTTCATAGATGTGGATCAACGTTTTTTGAGATAATTGTGTGGGGGAAGCTTGTAATTTGATTAGTGACTCTCTGGACTTTGTTAGTAACCCACTTCCAGAATTTGTACCGTTCCAAAGTAGCATTTGATCTGAAAGTGAACTGTTGTTCTCCCTAGTTTCTTTGTTTTTTCTGTAAAAACACTTGTGCAACCTGAATATGACCAAAATGCACGTTGATAATTGGGTTAAGTGGAACTATAGCTCTGCTTAAAAGGTTTGGAATCAAGAGAAGAGGCTCTTCTTTCAGGTTATAGTCACTATTTTAGTGTCCAACTATTTACTATTGACTTTGAACTGCCTTCTGGTTTCACCTAATTGGTCTTGACCTTATTGTTTTTTTGTTTTTTGCTTTGAAACTTTCCTTTTCGTTGAAAAGTTTCATGTTTATTGAGATATATGTGTTGGCTATAATTGGGTTCTACTGTTGGATGCCCTTGTAGAGGACTGTAGACAACTGTTCATGGGATTGCAGGTGCATTGACTTCAAAGTGCATCCCTATGAAAATTTATTTACCAATAATGATCTTCTGCCAGATATATGACGGGCTTATCCTGTGGGCCTCACATACAGGGTTCCACTATTTGTAGGTTTCCTCAATAATCTCCAACCATGTGTGTGTATAATGGGATAGTCCCGCCATACATCTGGCAGGAGATCATTTTCAATTTATTTACCCCGTATTTGTTTGAAGATCTGAAGCATTTTCATTAGTTTTGGGTTGCCTTTCAACATCAAAATTGAAGATCCACCACAACTGCATGTCTTTGAGGGCTACATGAGCTATGCTTTCCCTTTTTTTTTTGTGTTTAGTTATTCATTTTTTCCTTTTATACAAGTAATTTGATGTGTGCCATTATTTCGTGCTGCTAAATATAGTAAAACTTGTTTGCGCTATTGCCTACTTTATCAAGGATTATACATTCATCATGAAATTTAGTTTGGCACCAGTAACATTTGGCATCCTTCGTATTCAGCACTTTTACCATGTAATAACATGCATGAGGCGGCCTCAAGGCAAAGGTTTGGAGATGGCAAAGAAACATATTGTTTCCTGCTTATCGGAGCTTGATTCCATGCTTCAATCAGGAGAATTCCTGAGATCCAACAATTCATTTGGAAATCTTGAGGATGGAAGAGAAGATATAACAACCGCCTCTGGTTGTCAACCTATTGGTTTTGATTCTACTTTAAACAGTCGGTCAGCAACCCCTACTCCACCTCGTGCGGTTAAACTATTTAGCTGGAGAAAGGTGAGAATTTAGGAAACTTGTCAAATGAAGGCTCATCTAGTTATTTAGAAATGAAACTAATGCCATTCTTATTTATCAGGCAGTTGATTATTTCCAGAAGCTTCTTCATGATTTAGAAATTATATGTTCCTACTCTTTGGATCCCGTATTTGAAAGTGTTTTACGCTTCGTTGTTGAATTTCATAAGTTTCAACCTGATTTGGTTGCTAGAGCGCTTCTCCAGGTTTGATTTTATTCTGCCTTTATGGAATTGTATTTTGATCCTTTGAGTTTCAATCCGATTTTATATGTATATTATATTTTTGTTGGGCATTTACATGCTGCTTTAGATGGGGTGAAAAATGAAAACGTCTCACTTCATGCCTTTGCATCTTTAATGCTTTCATTAAGTGAATAAAGGTAAACATTGTCAAACAAGTGGGAATGGTTTAAATTTGTACTCAGATAAAACGTAATGGAGCTGAAGGTGAATATTGAACCAAGAAAGTAATTGGAATACAGAAAAGTGTGGATATCTGCATCCATAAATGATTAATGTAAGCAATGAGCATATATCATTGCAAACAGGTTTATCATGTCATAAAGTTTTTCTTTCCGAATCAAGGAAGATGTCTTTTATATTTTCCCGGTTTTAAATTTGAAGGTAAATGAGTTGCAGGTGTTATTCAGATTGTAGATTCATGTTATATAAACTTCCAATCAGTTTTAGCGCATCTCTGTGCAAAACAAATGCATAATAACTGATTATAATGGGTGCTCATTGGATAAAAAGGATGTCTTTGAAAAAAATTCTCTCTTTCTGAATAGATCATCATGTCGTATTCTATCTCAGGAATGCATATGGAATCATTTCTTATTGTCTGTATTGCTTTCTTCGTCTCATGATCCATACTTGATTAATACCTCTTACACATTTAATTCTAATTGTAATAACTGATGAACAGCTTCTGCTGATTCAAGATGGGAAGCTCTACGGACGTGATCCTATGTTTACTGTTATCTGCAGAGATGCCTTACTGCCAGACGGGGCAAAAAATTATTTTATCCAAAAAAATAAACCTGTTGCACAACTAGAACAGGTGAAATTTTATCGATTTCCTTAATGCGATATGGATGCTTGGTGACTTGATGGTCTTCAGAGTGATCTTATGTCAACATTTTATCTAGTTGATTACTTAATTGGTCTTTTAGGTGCATCTTCCGATCTGGTTACAACTAGATGGGTTAAATAATTTCAAATTTCTGTTATCAGTACAATAGAGTTGTCTTTTGCTTTAGCCGAGTTGTTTGCTCAGCCTTCTATTAGAAGCTGAAATCAAATGGAAATGATCTGCACTTTTACAATGCAGTTAGCGAACAATTTGCTGAGGATTCTCTGTACAAATACGTCATGGCAAAGACGTAAACTGGGAAAGATTTTACAAGATTGGCGTATCATTTATGTCCAGGTTCTTCAGAATAGATCCCAACCAAATGAACTAACTTTATGATTTTCTGTAGCTTATTTGTCTCCATTACATAAGCAGCTTACGTCATATAAATGCTTTTAGCTATGATATAATGATGTCCATAACCTCAAAATGCAATTGCTTTTCTAGTTTTTCAGTATGAAGTCATATTATCTTTGATTCTATGTCTATTGAGCTGCATTTGCATTGTTTAGTTTGCAACCTTTGGACAATAATGGTTAATAAGGGAATTGTATTTGAAAAAACTTTTTATACATATTAATTAATGCGAAATGATCATACGTAAGAAATTGGCAATTAAATTAAATAAAATTAGAAGAAATGAACTTGTTATCTCATGTTTTTAAGGAACTTAATTTTCTTGTTCTAGTATGTATGCCTATAGTCAAATTTGCTTTCACTTATTGGATACTTTATATCACACTAGTTAAGGACTTGAGGCTAGCTAATATATGAATGCCTTCACTAGATCTTAGTTTTTCAAGTCTTTTTAGGTCCCAATGGGAATTAAATGCCAAAACTCTCGAACTCTAGAAGACCATACTAGTTAACTTAGTTTGTGTCAACTAAGTGCTTGTTTGATACTCTTTATTTTTTCCCATTATAATTTCACCTACTACTGATTTGACTACTGATTTGACAACTATGCAACTATCACCACACATTTCAAATTTCAATTAAATTCCCACCACTCAGTTCAACTCATTATAATTTCCTATTATAATTTGACTCTTATAATGAGAATCAATCAAGCGTGTATTCCCTCTGTCCGAAATATGTGGTCCACTTTTCTTTTTCACAAAGATTAAGAATTGTATTGAAAAGACACATTTTGTAGTCCATGTTTCTAACTTACCCCTATTTAATAAGTAGAATTCAAAATTGATAGTTATAACTAAGTATTAAATGGGGCGTAGATTGGTAAAATAATGTAAATAAGGCTTTTAAATATGGAAAGAGTACCATATATTTGGGACAACCTAAAAAGTGGACCATATATTTGGGGCGGAGGGGGTAAAATTTTTTTTTCTGTGTCTCTCTGTGTGTGTGTGTGTGTGTGTGTGAGAGAGAGAGAGAGAGAGAGAGAGAGTCAAAACAATATAAAAAATGACAGTTATCTCAAAACAATATAAAAATGACATATATCTGTCAAAATTAGGTGTTCTCTGGAGGAGGTTGCTGCTTGTGCTGGTAATAATATTTCTACTGTTTTCAGTTATTTCAATTAGGTGTTCTCTGGAGATCGGTTGCTGCTTGTGCTAGTACTAATATTTCTATTGTTTTCAATTACTATAAGAAAATATGCTAAGTTGGCATCCCATATGTTTGCAAACAGTTTAGTCAGGATTTTGTTA
Source organism: Nyctanthes arbor-tristis (assembly GCA_963692815.1). NCBI lineage: Eukaryota > Viridiplantae > Streptophyta > Magnoliopsida > Lamiales > Oleaceae > Nyctanthes > Nyctanthes arbor-tristis. Next base: position 83,729 of record CAVNYN010212566.1, read on the forward strand.
AATTCCATTTGTTTGGGGTAGTGATATGGGATTTGGTTTTGTTTATTCTTTTGGCAGTTGTATTTTTGGTTCCTGGTTTTTCCCTTTACGAGTTTCTTAAGATCTTTTAATGCCTCCAATCCATCCTCTGGCTGCAGCCTGCAATAATGGTGCTCTTCCGATCTCTTGAAAACTGTTGGATGTTTTGAACAATTCTTGGAACTGAAAATAAATTTTCATAGTGTGAGCATCATTTTTTATCTGCCTTGCCCCTTTCTTTTTGATTTGCTATTCTGTAATGACGTGGGATTGTGTTTTTTTACTGTTATGATCTCTAGTTTACCTCAGTTTTTCATTTGTGTTATTTCATCTTTATCGTACCCCTAACGGGGACGCGGCATGCGATAATAGTGCTGCATTTGTTGCAGGCCAATTGACACTATCTAACCCCAAACTTTTGTATTTCTATGTTTCTCATCCCTAACCTTTAGAAACTGATATTTTTACGCTCAATTCTAACCTTTTGGTGCTATCTACCCTTTTTTACTAAAAATGACTATAATACCCTTTAATTGCTGATTAAAAAAAATTATTAGATTGAAAATAAATAAAAACACGATAATAACGTTATTTGGTTGCTTTTTAAAAAAGTCGAATAAAATAAAAATTAAAGGAACAATTCAATATCAATAAAAAATTTTCACACCGATATAAGTGCTCTTATGGCACCTGGCACGTCTATGTCTCACGTGGTTACATGTATGCACGACATGTAGCATCACGTTTCCACATGATGTGCAGACATGCAGATACATAGGACATTTAATTAAAGGACAAATAGAGGCAAAAAGATGAGAATCGAGGATAAAAATGCCAGTTTCTAAAGGTACGGACGAAAAACATAGAAATATGGAAGGTTGGGGTAGATATTGCTAATTGGCATTTGTTGCAAGCAGTAATTTGCTGCTACAATTTCATCTGTTCATGTGCGCATTATTTTTTCTCTATGATTTTAATCACTGCACCAGCTGAAACCAAACATGTACAATTGATATTTTATTTTCTGGTTATCTGCTTTGAAAACCTTTCCACAATCCAGTTGAAGTATTCATGCTTTAATTTATTTGGAACAGCTAGAATTGGCTTTTAGAAAGGAGTATGGTGAAATCTCAAGCCCTTCAGTTGATGAGGTGTGTCTTCAATTGTTTCTCAATGATTGATGGTGAACATATGAACTGTTAAGTACTTTTTCCTGACTGGAGTTCATGACTTAATTTGTATAAGCGAGAAAATCAAATGGAGAGGGCCCAAGCCTTGGTTTTCCAAGCGGCAGTTTGACTGTTATTTGCTCCCTCCCTCAATGCCTATCTTTTTGGAATCACATTCTTTAATTACGAACAAGCATAGCTATTCTCAAGTTCAGTGGTTTGACACACTACTGATTGATACACCATCAACATTAAATGTTATAATTTTATTTATTTAATCAGCAGACTTGGAAGCGTGTCTGACGTGTTAAATTGCCATCATGTTCCTTCTTTTGCCACCAGTTCAATCATACTTGCTTTTCTTTCGTCATGTCAATGAAGCTTCCTTTTTTCCCGAGTCTTGTGTGTTCAGTAATCCATCTCTTGCTCTTTATCGTCTACTCTTGCAGAGTGTGTGCATAAAAATGTGCAAGCATATCCTTGTCTGGGTAGAAGTGCAAACATATTGGATAGCTTCACGCTTCCTGACACTGGGCTTTGAGCTGGATCTATATGCTCCCAGTGAATATTGCATGGCTTATTGGTACTTATACGTTATCCTGCTGAAACTTGAGGAGAAAACACACATCAAAATGATGATGAGCAATGAAAATAGTGAGTGTCTTTCTTTCTTGTCTCTGTTTTGCTGCTTGCATAAAATATAAATTACTGAACTTTCAATTTGCCATTTTCTGGTTTAACCTGGATTATGATTACAGTATTCTGTTCGCAACCTTACGATTTTGATTGGAGATATATTGAAGAAATTCCACAACAAACATTAAGGTTATTAATGTGGCTTCTCTCGAAGAGCTTAAGCTTACTCAAGGGGTGTTTGATTCTCCTAAGTCTTTTCTTCATCATAGTTGACTAATTATAATGAGATAGAATGAGTGGCGATTAAATGGGTACTTGAAATGTGTAGTTGTAATTACCCTGCTATCAAATCATGTGGTGGATAAGATCATAATCGAAAGGAGAATGAGAATCAAAAGTGGATAAATAACTTGGTACTAGAGACTGGAGCCCAATTCCTGTTTTTGTGTTGCTGCCTCCTGTTTGCATAAACTAGAATAGGTTACCAACCTTTTCTAAAAAGTGGATTTAGCTGGCATGTGAGATGACATGTTGGAGACTAAAAATTAATAGTAGATTTATCTCCATTTTAGGGGTTAGTCCACTAAGATGCTATCCATTTATGCTAAAAGTGCATGGTGAATATCTTAGCTGGCAATTGCTGCAAAGTTGAGACACTAACACACAGGACCTTGAAAGCATTATGAGATTTTTTGGATATGTAAGAAACAAGCGATGTTTAGTTTGCTTGAAGCATGTCTTACTAGGTATGTCCATGCCTGACACATATGGGGAGTTAACACTGTGGACACACTCGAACTCCTTTACAGCAAGGGTCCTTTTCTTTTACATTAGTTCATTATCTAGCAGTTGAGGAACACTTCTTGGACATCGCATGATTCGTAAAATTTGTTGTGGGCCATCTTAAGATCCATGAAAAGAGGAACATTGAACAGCCTATTACTAAATGAAGTATAACACCTGTCCGATGTATGGGTATGTTTTATGAATTTGTTAGTAGGGATGGCAACAAGGTACGCGGGTTGGCCTCTCACCCTTCTCCCCATGAGGAAAATGCCACTCGATCCCAAAGCTTCCTTGCTTGAAATGGGGTGGGGTGGATGCAGGGCATGGCGGGGCCCGAAAAAAAATTAGAAAAAACCGTGAACTGCTCCACATTTTTTTTAATTTTTAAAGTTTATTTTTAAATTTTCTTTTTTATTATTAATAATAATATTATTATTTAACTAAAAAAATTAATTTGATATATAAAAAAGGCACAGGGTTTGGCATAGAGAAGGGTTCCACTTCGCCCGGGGAAATTCTGGCATGTTCAGGTTGGGTCTATTAGGCGCAAGACTGTAGGTCAGAATTTCAGTAACTATTTAGTAGTGATGTTGATATGAATTAGTATAACTTTTTAGAATTTACCCATAATTAACAGGGAAAAGAAAAGAAAAGAAAAATAATATTATTTTGTAACAATCTTAATACTCCCTCTGTCCTTACTAAGATAGGCTTGCTCCCAATTTCAAAAAGATTAAAAAGAGTTCAATTAATATTATTGGGAAAGTAAAATTTAGCTTGTTTGATTCTCTATATGAGAATCAAACTATAAAGAGATTATAATAAGTTGAAATTAGTGGTCGAGGTTTAATTGAAGCTTAAAATGTGTGGTGATAGTTGAGCATTGGTCAAATTAATGGTTGGTGAAATTATAATGAGAAGGAATAATGGCAATCCGACAAATTTTCTGAATATACTCCATTTACTAATTATTACATGTTAATGGTGTCATTTCGTTGATAATGTTGTACATTAAATAAGGGAGAAAATTAAGATTCTGACTACATTTCTATAGAGAATGTAGCCTATATTTTTAGACGAACAAAAAATGAATACAAGTCTATTTTAGTACGGAGGGAGTAGTGAATAATTACCTTCTAAACATAACACACAGCTCAGAGTACCTAAATTGGTCAAAATAATTGACCAGATTATAATGAGACCATAGCATTATTTTGCTCCAAAATTGAAAAAAAAAAAAAAAAGAAAAAAGAAAAAAAACACAGATTATAATTAACGTCATCTTCTTTGTAGCTTCTCTTACGGGGGGGGGGGGGGGGGGGGGGGGGGG
>CAVNYN010212566.1:87687-123913 GCA_963692815.1 Nyctanthes arbor-tristis
CCCCCCCCCCCCCCCCCCCCCCCCCCCCCCCCCCCCCCCCCCCCCCCCCCCCCCCCCCCCCCCCCCCCCCCCCCCCCCCCCCCCCCCCCCCCGGAATTTTCACATCTTCCTGGATTCTATCCACTTCTCCACTGCACATTCAAAAATAAATAAATAAATCACTTTTTGTAGCAAAAGTTGCAAAAAACAAGCCATAATTGAATTTACTTAGAAAATTTGGATATTTGTTATTTCTTTTAACATAATTTGATAAGAAAAGGAACTCACATCGAACTTAGTTATTTAGGGCCAGATTCAATTGAATTCAATTGAGCAACTATTATATCAGTTTACAACTTAATAGAAATACTTAAAAAAAAAGAGTGGGATATTCGTGAAAAGTAAGTATTATCGAATGACATATTTATTTATGGCTCTCACTTAGTTTGTATGATCTTCGATTTGGCACCCTTATTGCATAATTATCAACTTCATGATAATGCAATGATTATTTAAAAAAAAGGGGTAAAATGAAACATGACTTTTCATTTCCCTGTATGTTATCTTCAGGGAAAAAAAAGTGCGCCAACATTGGGAAATAAAAAAATTACTTATCAAGAAATAAGCAGAATGGAAATATAGTTTTAGGCTGGAAAGTATGTGCATATTTTATGTTGCGACTATCCTTATATGGTTTACCATGATTGTTGAGATTCGATGTTGAAGATAATAAATATTTGTTGGCTTCAACATTGTACTGAAGCTGACAAAGGTCTTACATCCAAATTTTTGCTCTATGCATTAAATGAAATAAACACATGTTATGTTTGGCTGTGAAGAAAAATAGAAATTGCGCCTATGTGTAAGGGGGCCATCTTGGAAATGATAATAAATTATATAAATGTGGCCCCCCATCAAATTCCCGTTAGCGAACTAAATATATATATATATATGTGTGTGTGTTTTTTTCAATAAATGAAATAAGAGAGAATCAATGGAGTTAATGATGGAGATGTGTGCACTAAATCCCATATGATATGTGAATGTGATTTGTTTGGCCAAATTCAAATTTGAAATAGAATGAGAAAAAGAGAGAGCTAACATGGACTAAGCTTTTGGGTCAAAGGACTTTAAATTCCATTCAGCATGCGAAGTCATTTGAGGTGCTTCATTACTAGTTAGTTCAATTTTAGAAGCCTCCTAAGATTCAGTTACAGCCAGCACAAACATTGCTCTATCGGTAAAGACAGGCATTATGTCAGGCTTTCCTGTAATTCCACTTAGCATGCAAAGATATTGCTTGAGATGCATCATTACTAGTTAGTTCAATTTTAGATCAAAGGTCCCTGCCTGATAAGGTGCTTGATGTTGCTTTTGAGATCTTCTAAAAGTTGCACTTTCTCAACAGGTCGACGGAAAACAAAGAAGAAGAGAGATTTTGCAAAGGACATTGGAAAGGACTATCAGGTCCCTCCTGCAGTCTCATTGTTTCAGTGCTATGTGTACATTGCTGAAGGTCTTATGCTGGTAATGATCATGTAATAATGAATATTTGGTTCAGTTATTCAGCAACAAGCCGCCCCCCCTCCCGCAACCCCCACAATATATATATATATATATATATGCACAGAGACAGATACCCCACCTTTTAATTGATTGATTAATTAATTTATCTTTTTGGGGGGTCGTGTTCTGGTTTTCACATTACTAGACGGCAGCATTTGCATTTTCCATGGGTGGATCATTGTGCACTTACTGCTAATGCTTACATTTAATTTCTTTCAGATGCTTGCTGGCCTAAGAAATGAGCACAATGTCTTTCAGTGTCTGGGTCCTTTCAACAGTGAGCATGAGGTATTTCTCGTGTACCTTTGCTATTTGTAGTGTTTAAAGCGTGACTGATGCTGTTTTTACAATATTCACAATTCTTTCAGAGATTTATTCAGCACTTCGAGCTCTTACAGAGGGCTTGCCTTCCTGATCACGTCTCTTACATTTCATTCATGGAAACAGCAACTAATGCTCGTTTGTCTGTGAGTACTTCTCACAACAACAAAGAGTCTTTATTGTTTTTCCTCCCATCATTTTTGACACACTTATTTATTCACCTCTTATTGTGCAGACTCTCTCTGTGTATAACTGCTTCAAGGATGCTCAGAGGATTGCAAAGGAGCTGCGGAGTAGTTTTGCTAATGATCCGGATAAAATAGCTGAGCTTCGCCAAATAGAGCAGGTTGCAGAGCACAACGGTATTGCCCTAAACCTTATTTGCCGGTTAGGGACTCTTGACCCATCACTTAAAGTTTCTTTTGAATTCACCCACCATCCTTACCTTGCTGTTGCTGTTGTGAAAAGATCATGAAAGAGGTCCTTGGTTGTGATCTCTAACAATTTTGAAGTGTTTGATAGATCTCCTCTATATTCTTCTAATTTAGCTTAGCTGTTACAAGATTAGTTTTGGTCTTTTTCCCCCTGTTTTTAGTGGTTGAAGAATTGAATTTTCCTTTTTAGTCTTAATTTTTTATTATGTTATTTTCATGCATTGAATAATAATTTCTCGTTAATGTTGTATGATATTACATATTTTGCGGGATATATCTGAAGTAGTTCTCCAACCACCTGTAACATTCCTTGGTGGCTGACTCTTTTCTTTTTCATTTTTAGATGGAATACTTTGACTTCGGCTTCATATGTTTGCTGCCACAATGGAATTTTTTTTGTTGAATCTTTACCGGAAAAAAGAAATGAAAAAGAAAACCCCCCCCAACACCCCCCCCAAAAAAAAGACCATCGTGGGTCCCCCCTTCCCTGTGGAGTGCTTTGATTAATTTTCTTAGATGAGATGGATTGAGGTCTCTTCTCATTTTTGTGCTATGGGCGAAGATGTTATTCATTCCCCTCTAGGCCTTTGATGTCTAGATCCTCATTTAATAATGAAAAGTACACTGTGACAGAGGTGTGAGTAAATTTTTTTTTACTAGCATAAATTCTTTGCTACTTGTACACAATCATTTTTGCACTGTAAGGGCTGAAACTTTGTAATATATGCTAACTGCCCTTCGTGTCAATTCATCCGCATTACACATTTTTTAACCTCCTTAAAATGATATACCCACTACACTTTCCTAGCAATACTAGTAATTCCACTATTCCCATTACACTTTCCTAGCAATACTAGTAATTTCACTCGTGTGATGCACGAGAAAACACCATATTGCAATATATCGTGTTATTGAGAAATTCATATATTTACAAATAAGTTAAAGCACACGGGGAAAAAATACTATACATGACGTTTTGAAATATGCCATGCAACTATCACAAAATTTGGAAAGGTTCTCAAGGACATTCCTTGTAGAGATTGTATGATCCAACACCAGATATCTTGCATCTTTACGAAACTAGACATACTGTGTGGTATAATATTTGATTTGATTTGGGGGATTAATGACGTGTTAACTGATGTCATTGTATATCGTCCTATTATGACACCAGACGGTGGTGTTAGATCATTTTTACCATTTTAAATGGCAAGATCTTAGAAAATGTGAGAATCTGAATATGATGTAATATATAAATAAAATTTTAGTTAATATACACATTGCGTTTATTTAAATAGATCATGTAATAATTTTTTTTTTTAATCAAAATGGAATCAATTAGCTCGTCCTTGATTGGTCATAAATAAAACACTGATCAAAATGGTCTATTTCGCAATTGAAGTCTAGTGATTAACCAATCACAATTTAGGGTCATATTTATTACAAACTCATTGAATTTGCATTTCATTGGCAAAGTAGACGGAACAATAAATTATTTTTGTGTCATGTAATGAAATATATATATATATATATATATACACACGTGCACACACATGGGGCCAAAATCATTGTGCGAAACACCTAACATACCATTCATGAGTGCCGTTTGGTTGTTTTAACCCAGCTAAGTAGCTATCGAGGCACAAACTTCATCTTTCAAATCATACCTGCACTTCTCTCTATACCCTCATCAACTGTTAATTTTCCACCAATAAGCCTTTGATTCGTGTCGAAATATTTATTCTAAATCTAGAAGGCTAAACAAACTTATAAGAGTACTTTCAATGCAAATATTTAATCTTGGACGGACGTGGGTAAGTGATATAAACACATAAAAGGTTCAAATTTCAAATTTCTTTCCTTTTTTTAATTTTCCCCCCCTTTCTTATTCATTGCACAAAACTTCCTAATAAATTCATTTATTAATGGTAATAATATCAAAATTAGTAAGATGGAAAATGAAAACTTTTACCAAGAGCATGTTTGATTACCAAAAATATTTTATGGAAAATGGGGTTTTGCAGTTAAATTCTTACTTTTGTGGTGTTTGATTGACCTTTTTCCAGAGAAAACATTTTCCATATTTTGGTCGCGTGATCACCTTTTCTTTGAAAACGATGAAAATATTTTTCTATCAGGGATGTAGGCTTTTTGTTTCTAGGTAATTCACATTTTTTTCTTGAGAATTTCACTTTCAGTCAAACGCTTTCCAATTTATTTTCTATAAACTTCAATTACCGGTAATTTAATTGACAAGAAAATATTTTCCTTTCAAGTAAATTTCGTGCTTGTATTCAAACGCACCATAAGTATCTTTCTCACAAAAATTAATAACGGAAACTAATAATCGTTGTCCAAGCCATTTTTGGCTGCAATGTTTATTGAGCTCATCAAGTATAAAATTCATACTGGATGAAACTGATTTGTTGAGGGGTCATTTCATATTGAGCTCATCAAGTATAAAATTCATATTGGATGAAACTGATTTGTTGAGGGGTCATTTCAATATTATTATCATTTCATTTTTTAGTTACATGATACATAATCCTATCTTGTTGTAAGAGAGAATAGAATGCGTATTCAAACATTTTTTGGCATAACTATGAAAGTTGGGTGTAAGCCATAAGCAAAATCACAGTTGTTTCAAATTGATAATTAACGAAAAATTGATTACTGAGAACATCCACATAATTTCATTAGAGTTCTATGGAAACATGAACCTAAAATCATTTTTCTGTCATATTTTTTTAATATTAATTTTTCTAACCATGACTAGCCCAATGTAGAAGCACATGTTTTCCCGTTGGCACAACTATCAGCTTATCCTACCCAGACTTGAAGAATTCTTGCTACATTACTTATTTAACTTCCTTTCTAGCTCGCTTTTATGATGGGAGTTAATTGTGGTGGAGAGAAATTTTCATCCATTTCTTTATTTAATTAAGTATACATCGAAGTCTTAGTATACACATAGATGTATATATTATAACGCCCCAATTTCTTAAAGTTTGGAGCGCTACTAAAGTTGCATTTTTCATTTTCGAGTTGAACGAGTAAATTTTCTTTTAAAATAGATAAACTAATGAGGATAGAATATGTGCGGAAACATGATGATCATTCTAATTACATAATACCCAAAATATATGTTTATAGTTGCCGACAAAAGTAATTGTTTAAAATATAACGATAAAGTATTTAGTAAAAAAACAATACATAATCATTTAGTCAAAAAATTTAGTTGGCCATGCTCGTCGCCTCAACCACAGCCGGCCCCTTAACCTAGAAGGAGGGAAAGTTGGGGTGAGCATAATGATAATATTATACTCCGTGGGGCAAGTCAATTAATTCACGTCAAACTAAATATACAATCATAATCATAACTCTATTCTTTAAACTTTTAAAAATTTTCAAAGTTGTACTACGGGCTATCCCAAGGGCCTGCTTTTGACTCCGGACCAATTTGCAATTCCTAACAGCATACTAGTGCTAGTATTTATAATTGCACGGTGGGTTATCCCAAGCGCCTACTTTTGACCCCGGACCAATTTTCATACATTCAAGTCACAATCGTAATCAATACATAAAGAAAGGACATGATCAATAAACTAGAATTTGCATAATTTTAACCAAACCTTAACAGTTTTGAAAAACGTTTGCTTGACATATTGTACAAGTAGTGATGCTACTCAAACTTGGAACTTAAAGTGCCCTCATCTAGCAAATGAAAGCTAAAGTAATTTAGTATATTTAAATTATCATTGAAAGGAGAATCTTAAATTTTAACGACTTAATTGAATATTTATGAAAGTTAATGTGTTTAGATTTTAGCTTCTTAAAATATTTAAGGATCTAATTAATCACTTATGAGTGTTAGAGTTTACAATTAATTTCATTGGTTTATGATGTAGGACTTTTATGAAGTAATTAAATTCTTTAGGGGTTAAATTGAACAATTATAATAGTCAGAGGACTTTAATTTAATATATTTGAATAGATTAAGGGTCAGTTTAAATTGAATTAAAAGTTTTAGGACTTATGTTATTAAAATTGAAAGTTTTGGGGATAAATTGTGCAAAAATATAAAAGTTTTGGGGCAAAAATTAATTATTTAAAATATTTGGGGACAAACTTAAATTTAGATAATAACTGTAGGGTCAACTTAAATGTTTTGGGAATTCTTGGGGTCAAGACTAGAATTGACCATAGTTTAGGACTTATTTACATTTTTTTAAAACTTCTAGGGACCAAAGTGTAGGTTAAAAGTCTAGATCTAATTTCCTTTGGTCCTTACACAATGGAAATAGAAAAAGAACGGAGAAAAAGTGTAGAGGGAAATTCGAATATGGCTGGGATCTTTGGAGCCAAAGTTTCCTACCAAATTTCTGGCAAATCGAAGGAAAAATAGGTGGAAAGGAAAGCTTTAGACGACCTCTTCTCATTCATGTAAGTTTTTAAAGGTATTGTGGTGATTTTTAGTGGAGTAGTGTGGCGGTTTTGGTGATTTTCCGGTGCGTATGGTGGTTTTCCAGCCAAAATATTTATATATTTGTGTTCTTCACAGTGAAAGGAAGTCATAGACACGAAGTTTACGATGTTTGGTGAAGAAATGAAGATGACCCATTTTTGGGTTTGTGCTTGTTCGATCGAGGCTGCCTTTTTCCTATTTTTCTCTCTCTTTTTTTTTTTTTTTTTTGAATTGATATTTATGAATGAGAAGGAAGAATGCATGTGTACCCATATTTTTGCTGGAATTCCTAGTTAATGTAGCTGCAAATAACATATGGTATACATCCTAGCTTTTAAATGTTAGCTTAAAGAATGATATTTGCTTGGGAAAGAATAGAGAAAAGTGATGATTACCTTCTTGTTGTTGGATTCTAGAGTTGTGTTCTTGAGGCTTAATGATCTTTTGCTTGTCTTGAGTTTGATTCTTTGCAAGAATTAGAAGAAATAAAAGTTAGTTGGTTGAAGAACAGTGCCGGTTCTGTTGTTACAAGGGCCATAGACGAACTTCAAAAAATAGACCCCTATAACAAGTAACAACAGCCAATTTTTTTTTTTTTTTGATACTATATTCCTTCATTTTTTGTTTTAATTGTAACCTTTAACAACTCTTCCCAAAGGATTTTTTGCTTGAAAGAAACTTTCCAGCTAGCAAATCAGAAGATAATCAATTAGGAATACACGCAAATTATGCCGCATAATAATGGTTATAATAACTTAAAAGGAAAACAAGCAACACATAACAAAATGAAACATTAAAAATTTAAGACAAAGGGAATTCTATAGGAAGGACATCAACCACCAAAGTGTCAGAAACCGAAAAAATGAGATGACTCTTAATTACCAAATTTAGCCACCAAATAATAATTTAATGAGTTCTAGTCAATTGTCTTTCAAATGACCCCAAGACCAAATAATTCAGCAGAAAATCACCAGCTCATTCAGCAACATATCACCAGGTAGATGGGGCCAACAAAGGGCAATCTGTAAACTAGAGAATTCAATTAAATTTCATAGATAAATCTCCCATTTCTAGTTAATTTAGGTTTAATAACTTCTGACTTTTCATCCGTGACAGACATCATTTTCCCAAACTGTAACCATTTTCAGTAACTCACATAGAAATATACTCAATAAACATATAAATGAAAAAGTAAATTACCAGAATAACTACATCTAGGTAAACACGGAATTGAGCTCAGAAAATGGAAATGAGATATCACCTCTGACCTCATACACATGCGGCTGGTGGCGGCGACAGATGCAGAAGATAGTGGCGCAGCAGAATCGGGGGGCTTCTAGGCGACAACATGGCAGCAGCGACTCTGGAGAAGCAGAAGCGACAACAACAGCACCAGAGTCTGGATGAGTGGACGGCCGACGGGTGATGGCTTTGAGAGGGAAAGGGTTTGATTGCCAAGATTAGGGTTGTTCAATTTCCAATTGGAGATTTGGGATTTGGGGATAATTTGGAATTTAGGGATTTAGGTAATTGAACCTCAGCGCCAGCGTTTTGTTTGTAATAATTTTCCTTTTTTTTTCCTACTTTAAAATCTGAATTTTGAAATTTTGTTTTGGGGCCAAATAGGCCTTTTAAGTTTTCATGAATTGGTTCTTAAATTGTTAAAAATTGGGCCCTTTGTTTCCAAATTTGGGCCCCAAAAACATTAAAAAAGGAATACATCTATATTGGGCCAGGTATAACAAAGATTTTTGGGCCCCTATTCGTCTTGGGCCTGAGGCAGCTACCTCATCCACCTCTGCCCAAGACTGGGCCTGCTGAAGAAGAAGAGAATAGGAAGAAAATGGAAAGAGTAGGAGATTACCTTACTGTGAAAATGAGCTCTAGGGGTGAAATGGAAGTTGTTGAGGCTTTCTATGGTGTGGGGAAAGAAAGGTTTTAGGGGAATAAGAATTTGTTTTTTGAAAGTGTTGGTGCACACAGAAACTAATTAGAAGTTGCCATCCTCATATATAACTTTGAAAGTTCGATTGGTATTAGTGAAATGTTATATAAGTTGGTTCGTTTCTTGAAATTAATTCATTAGAATTTAGTTTAATAAGTTTGAATTATTTAGGCCAAATTTGAACTTTGTTAAGTTATGTTGGTTGAAACCTGAATTTATTGTTTAAGTTACGAAATTTCCGTTCTCATAAGTAATTAGGTTCGGCTAGACAAGTATATGAAAAGTTTGAAAGTCAAGGAAGCCGTAGTGACAAGAGTTAAAGTAATAAAATTGAATTTTAATTTTCTTGATCACTACATATATAATTATATAATTAAGGGAAGGGAGATGTTGGTAAAGTAATTACTAGTGCAATTACAAAAATTATATTTTAAGTGTGGTGTGATGTGAGATAAATATGGAGTAATATAATTACCTATAATTTATTTTAAATTAAATACTTCAAAGAATAAAAAATAGAAAAAATATTAAAGGCTGCATGGGCTGCAATTGCAGCCTGGAGGTTACATCTTGCAGTGCCTAAGGCATTTCCTTGGGAACCAATTTTCACTTCACCCATTAAAAAAAGCGAAAAAGTGTTGTAAAAAAGATTTTAAAAAAATAGCAATTGAGCTTGGGCGGGAAAATGAAATGGAGTCGAGTCGCTCCAAACTCAGCCCTTTAATAGATAGTATAGATAGATTTGACCTTTAAAACTTTAGTGGAAGTTCAAAATTCTCTCATGACAAAAAATAAGAGGAAACCACACTAGAACCCATTTTCTATGAAAGCACATAAGAATTTGTAAGGGACCTCTATTACTAATTACAAGGTGCCACATGTATGAAACTATCCACATGTGGTTCATTTCATGCAACTGGTTAACACTCCCAGCTATTTTTCTAAATCCTTCCGTATTATATTATGGAATAAATCATTAATTGAATTTGAAAATTTTCCCAATGGATAAAATACGGGTGAACCAAAAATCCCAGATGCTTGATCACAATTTATTTTCATTAAACTTAATTTTAAGTAAATTTTAAGTAATGTTTAAGCAACGACTTTTAATGTCGTCTCAAATTGTCACAGCTATAGGCTTTATATGTTGTAGTGTGTATCAAAATGTGCTCAATACTGTAATCTCAGTCAAATTATATACATCATGCTCAATACTTCCAAGTATCTTTAATCAAAGATTGCATTGATATATTCAAATAGTGTCAAAGAATCATCATATATTGCAACTTTCCAATCATAGGGCACGATTTATAAATATCACACTATTAAATTCAAGCACATAATACTATTGTATTGCATTGTAGTTGAACCATTACTTACCTCCATCCAAAGCTATGATTTGCAAATTTTCTTTCATACATGTCCAAACTACCCTCAAAATTGCCTCCAATTTATCATGCCGTATCAAAGCCTATCGAATATGAAATTAATGCCTATTAGATCCGAATTCTGAGTTCTACACAGAAAGTTATGCACATTTCCGTCTAAGTGCATGAAGGAACCAATAATTGGAGATGGCCGACCACCAATAATAGAGCGTGGCTAGCCCCCTCATGGCTAGCACCTTTAGAGGGGTAGCTGGACCCCAGAAAGGAGGGTTGGCCCCCAGTGGCTAGCCCCCCATAAAGGGTGGCCGGCCCCCTTTTCACCTTAGGGGTAGCCAGCCCCAAGAAAAAGGATGGCTGGCCCCCCTCCCCCAGTGCTAATTGGGGGTGGCTAGTCCCTCCCGGGGGATTCAACTTATTTTTTTCGTATTTTCCACCTTTGATCTACTAAACCCATTTTATAGAAATTTGCAGAGGCTTGTTTCACAATTTTTTAATTAATGTTTATTTCTTAAGCTTTCTTATTTATTTTTCTTAGTCACTTAAATAAATTATCATAAATGTCAGAATACTTTACATATAGTATAAAAAAATTCTATGAGCTCATATAAAAGACTGTAATCTTATAACGATTTCTAGAATTCTAAATCCAGTGTTTATAATTCCATAAAAATAATGACATATCACGTAACATCGCAATACAAATCTTCTCCCCTTAGAATTTCGTCCTCGAAATTCATTCGTTGCATCTATATACTTATTATTGTTATGATACATATGATGCGTTACTCCGATAATAATTGTCTCCCCTTAGAAGAATAAATGTCATAAAAAAAGACTTACATATCATCCGAGATTGTTCCTATACCCATTTACATTTTCTATGCTCATGTATCAACTTATGCCTAGGATATTGCTGTGCTAAAAATTCTGTAGTTAACAACTTGCTAATTTTCAGTATTTTTATATCATATGTACCTCATGTCTAAAAATCTAGAATAAAGCAGTACCTTTTGCATCTACAAGAAACTTACAAAAATACTCTATCAATATCTAATAAGAAATCCCGAAATATAGTTTCACCTATTTTATTATCAGGATATGCTCATATCCTCAATTCTTTATATATACCTGAATATCATCATATATGCTTCATATAACCAAAAATATTCATGTTTGGTATGAATAATACTTACTGTATCAATGTAAGTTCTGAAATTTAGCTTGGCAAACTCATCAATCTTATATTTATGATGATTTATGTATAGAATTTCCCATGATTAGACAAGTAATTTAAAGGAATTCCGAGTACACAATCTTCTAATTGCACAAATTTATTACCACTATCGTAATTCAGTACTATCATATTCCTTGTTCACATATCTTCCTTAATCTCATATATGTGCATGCCAACTATCATCCACAATTCAAGTTGCATAGGAACTCAAAGTTTAATAATCCCAAGATGCATGACTTATATAAATCTTAATATCCATAAACGTTTCTCATGGTAATCTATTTACTTTATTATCGCATCTTATTCGTCAATTAAAATCATTAATAGTCACTAATAACTTAAAAGATACCAAAAGGCTTGATCTATTTATACACAAAAGTTACACCAGGATCCAGTACGTAAATGTTATTTATGACATATGTCTCTTAATATCACTAGATCTCCAGTATACCTATCAACCAAATTTAATCCTCAACGAATTCATATATTCCATATACTCATTAAGGTATTAAAAATAATGCATGCTACTAATCAATTATTTATCTTTGATATATTAATAAGAGTATAAATACTAATCAAGATATTTTCATTGTCAAAAATTGACGTGGTTTGAGATTAGCTGTTCACCTAAGTGAGTTGTGAAAGAATCGTAATGATATTGTTCACATCTCTAAATCTTTTGATATTAGTTTTTCGAATGACTGTCCCATAACTTCTTTGTACTGAAACTAAATAATCGTTATATTATGGCGTCTATCAAAATTTCTGAAACACTCTTATGAAATCCAAAACTTAAAGCCCAAGATTTATTATCAACATAATCATAATCATCTTAAAATATTCTTCTCCATGATAAATCATATCATATGATTATTGCAACCATAACAATGCTATTTGATTTTTAGAGCTATCAACAGTAATAGTGTTACCAGTACATTATCTTATATATATATCTTGCTTCCACAATAATTTCTCTATCAATCATATTTTTCATTCAATACTCATAGTGTGAAGGATGGATCACATATATCCCACTTCCAATTCTAATGTCACATTCACATCATATACTTCAAAATAGGTAGCATGAGTTCCATGCAATAATAACTTTGGTATACTACAATTCTAATTCTAATTAAACTTATCATATGAAGAATCTCTTACATATATGATGAAGTGTTCCAAATTCTTTTTATAGATGCAACCGCATAATTACATTCAAATATCTCTATACCTGGAAGGATTTGAGGTCATTACTATGGTGACTCTTTTCCTTTAGCCCCATCCTAATACCATGAAGATAAAAAATGTAACAACCCGCTCCACTAACCCAAGAGCAAAAACGTACGGGTTAGGCTCAAAGCAGACAATATCATGTCAAAGTGGAGCGGGTCGTTAGAGATGGCATCAGAGAAGAGCCTAACTAGAAGTGTGGCCAACGAGGACATTGGGCCCCCTTACGTGGAGTGATTGTAAAAGGCTCAATCTCACATCACTTGGGTAAAGAAAAAGAGACTGGTTTATCAGCTAAGGGGCCCATTTCATCTGACATGAGGCCTTTTCGGTGAGAACCTAAGAGTAAAACCGTGCGGGCTTGGCTCAAAACGGACAATATCTTGTCAAAGTAGAGCGGGTCGTTACACAAAAACTTTACCATATTGCACCGACATAGGTCCTTGATACTTGTAAGATATAACTAGGAACACATAGACTTCAAATTTTATGTTATTGAAAACAAATATAAAATCAAATCAATGTATCAATTCGTTTAGCCTCATTGTGCAAAAATATCGTCAACATAAAATATTGATGTTTCAGTCTTTCACCCTGAAATGCACAATATTCAGTGACATTGTAACTTCCACCAGGCTTTCACTTGGTATAGTCTTGATTGATCACATACGATTTTCCTTATTGATATTGTTAGACCACATAGTTCTTTTTTCGCTCATGAAGTTTTCCTAATAACCATTATCAAATATCATGCAAATTAATTTAAGTCACAACTAATTAAAGTAGTATTGATTATCCAATCTGTATGTGGTGACTTATAAATAACTAGTAATTTCACCTATGCGTTGCATGGGATGTCTTGGTCAAATAATTTAAACAATTCAAGAGTAATATTCAGTATCGTATAAAATATTCTGAAATCTGTACAACCTAATGTTTTACATGTTTGTGAGTAAAAAAAATTAATCTTTTACCATAATCTATTTAACACATTATAATATCTCTAAAATGGTGCACAGCAATAAGCATAGTGATAATACTGAATAAACTCTCTGATATTTGCGTCAAAAATTAAAAGAACAACAACATTATTCATTTATTCATCATAATAGTGAGTTACAAGACCTGTAAGAGAATGGTCGTGAAATATGCATGCAAAGGATCATAGCATTGAAATTAATGGGGGAGCCGCATGATAACCTGCATTTAGTAAACAAACCAGAATTAATTAGAATGATTGTTAATAACATAATTTTAAAATTAATAGAAAAATGAAAGTGTACTCACCTAAAAGTAAATGAGTCAAAAGTAATATAAATTGTTGAAAACCTCTTTGTAAACAACATTCAATGTAGTACTATTGGGCAGACCATTGTCATCACATATGTAGTACTACTCGTGACTCTTCAAACTGCTACATACAACCGGCCATGGGGTGAATACCAGCTGACGCGAGAAAATATCAACGTTCTCAAGGGACTGACCTGACTCTTATTAATGGTCATTGCATAATGACGATTAATGGAAACTGTCTGAACTGAAAAGTGAACAACAATCTAACATCAGATGGAGTGAGGCTTAATCTAGGAATAAAAAATTTCTGACCAGCATTTGGACCTGACAACATCTGAGTCACAACATTATGATCTCCAAGTCTGGTCACTAATAGTCATGTACCGTTACACAATCCAAATAAGTGGTTAGTATTCCGCATAAGCATCACATGTACACCTACCTTTAAATTGAGCTCATGGCTAGGTACTCCAGAACATCTAATGCCATTTAAAACTCAGGTAAATAGGTTTCTTGAAGTAAATCACTGTTAGATTAAGAAGAAGAGGCTGAATCAAAACTTAAATAGGTCTTTAATTCAACATGTTCCGCCTCACTATATAATCATTAACCTTGCCCACCTCATCGATGGTAGGTGCAAAAATAACGTGTGTATTTAGATAAGAAGCTGAGTTGCCCTGTGTCAAGAATCAGGGTAAGTACTGTTAACAATAGATTCCATAGCATCAGAGAGGACATGCACCCGTAGATCATCTGGTATATCAATATTTGACTCTCCATCATCACTGTCTCCCAAAACACCATCCCCAACCTGTAATCCCCAACATGTAATATCCAATCTGAGAAACTCTAGAGAGTAGATGAGTTGGGATCACCTTCAAGATTTCTAAGTCTCATGTTCTTTGGCAATTTCAATACCTTACAATGCTGCCACAAGAAAGAAGAGTTCAAAGACGCATGGACAATATCCTACCTACTCTTTTTAGGAATGACTAGCAAAATGTCTAAAATCTCCATCAAATACAATGGTTATGCCACCAAAAGGTTTACCAATACTGGAATTTTCAGAGAACTAAAGGACATCTCTCATAGTCTGGTACAGAGATTCAAAATAGTACCTGTTTATCGTGGGTGCCTTGTCACAAATAATTAACTTAGTCATCTCAATAAGCCTAGCTAGAGGACTTCTCTGCTCTATGTTGCAAGTTGAGTCTTTAGTTGTAGTGAGAGGAATAGCAAGTCTCGAGTGCATTGTTCTTCCACCAGGCAGAAGACACGATGCTATGTCACTAGATGCTATGTTCAACACTATTGCTCCATGGGATCTCAAAGCTGCTAACAAAGTTTTCCTCAAATATGTTTTCCCAGTTCCTCCATGTCTATATAAGAAAAACACACCGCCACTATTGCGACCTATAGAACTCATTATAATGTCATATACGCAAACCTATTCATTAGTTAAGTTAGACAATAGCTTCGAGTGTTCCTCGGCCAAAGCAATTTTGTCATATCTCAACTCTTCATGTCTGAGACTGTCATCAGCAGAAGGGATGTCTGAAATAGTAGGAAAAGGCATACCTCTATAACCACGAAGAGGCTTTCCCTTCTATTGCAAAAGCTTCTCAATTTCCACCAAACAATAATTCTTGTTCTCATTCTCGTTCAACTACAACTCTGTGAAACTGTAAATTTGTTTAAAGATCGGAATAAAGTCAGTATGTATAAATGTTTAGAGACTAAAACCCATTACCTTGGTCATTAAGATTCTTTCTCATGGTGAAGAGTATGTTGTCTGATAAATACTGCCAGCACTATTCCCAAAATAAGTCAAGCTTTGTCAAAGAGTTTGACAACAAAAGAGTAACAAATACAGTACGAAGAGAGTATGCAGAGCCCCAATGACTTGCCCCTGTAATGCCATCAACATACTCCCTGACATCAAACCACGAGCATAGCAAGTATCTTTGAACATGGCATGTAATACCATTAACTGTCTTCAGGTCATTATAACTGGTAGGACCTTCCACAACATTTGGAAACATTCTCAAGTAGTATTTCTTTCCTACTCCATGGTGTATAAAAAGTATACATCCAACTACAAATCCTCTCTACCTCAGAACCCACTCTTTTGTTATCTTCTTCCATGTGAACTTATTATAGTACTCAACATATGTTAACCTTCTTGCTTCCAAATACCTTTCATTTTCTTTGAAAACTTTGTTTAGTAAACCGTAGGCCGATTGACCACTGCATCGATAGTTTTCCTTGAAGAATAGAAAACACTATGTTCTCCACGCAAATGAAAACTCAGCCGCTCAACAGGTGCAACCCTGTAATGAATATGAAATCTAAAAGTTCTCCAGGCAGCCTCACACACTGAGATGTAGTGAGAGTCATAATACATCTTAATCTCATCGACCTTTTGAGTAGAAGAAACATCTGTAGTTTTAGAGAATGAAACGGTGATCTGGTCATTGTCTTTGTTTATGTGCTTGAACAAGATACTTGATTGATCAAGTTTGGCAACACCACTTAGCGTTAATGTATGCCGCGTACTTAAGCATCAAAGTATGATTGTATGGGATAACAAATCCGTTGTCAAGAACAACCCCATTTTTTATAAATGTCCTGCTGTTGTCCCTCATTTTGTAAACTAGAAAACCACTTAGATCAATTGTAGTACGACGTACAAACTTTTTCAGGAAGTGCTTTGTACAACGACATTTATCCATGCAAGAAGAATCTTTACTGAACAGTCTTCATGGCCCATGGACCATTAACTCGTTACAGCATTGTAATAATCAGGCTTAGATTACTCGTCTGGAATCTCTACAGACATTATCTCATCAATGTCTGAGGATGATACATGCATATCTTTCTGAGATACCCGCAAGACAATATGAGCATGCAACATACCACGTTTCTAGAACTCTATAGTGTAAACAATGACACATGTAAAAGGAAATAAAAATTGATTAGTAAATATATAATAAGGAAAACACACTTGTACCATGTATTAACAAATAATATGCTAAATATATGACTTTTTGATTTAAATACAGCTCAATAGTAAGAAATACCTACTTTGACTTCACTAAATAACTTGTTTTACTTCAAATCTTTAATGAGCTAATTCAACTTAATTTTGAAATATTTTACAAATGATACCTGGCTGGTCATCTGGATTCAGTCTTCTATTCCCAACGTAATGAACAATCTTAGGCAAGTTAGGATTGCACGTAAATGTGGTGAACAGCTGGGGATTGCATCTTGGTAATTTTGAAGCATGTTGCTGGCACTTCATGTGAATGAATTAAGCAACACAATGAGCTATCCTAGCTTTGTTGCACTTGACTTACCACGGCCAACTGCATGAGCTAATTCACTATACAATTTGCTTCTCAACTCTTTTTGATGATATCTAATATACGCCAAGTGCGATGGCTCAATCATTGTATACTGATCAACCATAAATTGTAGAAATAACCTTCTCGATCTCAGGATATATGACACTCTTTCTTCCTCTTTTCGACCTATAGGAAAAGAATTCTTTCATGGTAACAATTTTCTCCCTCTAGATATCGTTTGAGATGCTCGTGTTAGGTAAACATCCTCTCTAAATCCATCTTGTCCAAAGGAAAATAGCAGGGAATATTGCAAGCCGAGAAAAGAAAGATTCAACTCAGACATGAATTGAAAATCCCCAGACTTTGTTTGGATGATAATATCTCTCTCTCTCTCTCTTTTATTCACGCTACTATGAGTATTGTACATGCGGCCCTCTGAATTCCTCTTCCCAATGAGCTTCAATTTCAAATTTCTAGAGTTAGTCTCATTGAATCTATCCCTAGCCATCCTGAGTGACTAAGCATGTATATTATAGGTGTCAAGCATATCTTTAAGATAAAAAAATGACTACATCATACAACGAGGTTCCTCCAGCAGACCTAGATAAATAAAAAAATCATGTATTATGAAACTATAAAAAGCAGTTAAAGGTAAAGATAAAAGTACATAAATGATGCAGTGATGTATTATTGACCTGACATATGCAATTCTATGTGCAATCTTTTCATCTAGAACTGATAAGTACATCTATAAGAATTTAGGTTGCTTCCCATCAACAGGAAGTAGGCTACTAATCTTATGGTAATTTTTTCGATTCAACCTAAATTTAGGCGCTGTTCTACCAGTGTTTGTATCCTTGTCTATCTTTCTACCCAGTGAAGTGAAGGCAAACATCGAATTATACGACCGAATGTTTTCAAAGAAGTGCCTACTCCTTTTGTCTGATCCAAATATCAAATCATTTAAAACTTTACGAGGTTCTTTCATGATAGGGAGCCCAACATTTCCTTGACTGCAACACAAGGAGAACTTTGGAGACCTTGAATTCTAATTTTTTTTCATGCTCTCACTATGCCAAAATAGAGTGCTACAATGCTCACATTCATGAATAGGATCCACAACGTCCGTATTAGCTGAAATGTTTGAAAATAAAAAGCTGATATGGCACATATAACAATTGTATAGTTATATGTACAATTGAAGGAAAAAAATAACCAATTTAAATTGAAGAGGCAGTGGGGGTTAATGGCCGAAAAAATAAGATTTTAAACAGTTACAAATCAGCAGAAACAAACAAAGCATGGATACCTTCAGTTGAACACCCTGTATATTCAGCATCTTTCTCTATTGAATATTGGTTGAGATAAAGTAAATTAAAATCTGCCATAGTATGTGATATATTATTGTATGTGATATATTATTAGGATAGGACATTATAGATATAAAATGATTCAAAATCAATGTACATGACATTTTGCATACCATCGTATATGATATCATTATCCTCGCTTTCAGATAAATTACCAAATATCTCTTCAAATTGGATAATTACAAAAATTGAAACACACATTTTAAATTATGAAATAATTTTACGATATTAGTCTGCAAAGAGTGTTTCGATGACAAATTAATTCAGATCAATGTTTGCCTTACCCTCATTAAAAGCGTTAATACCAGTATCTGTGGTAGATACATTCCTAGGCCCAGGAATATCTGTTAAAATTTCAAGAATACTTGACATTCACACCGGATGATCACTATCTTCATCTGGAGTTATATTACAATGATAATCACACTTATTCCTTGAAATTGGCCTTTTAACGTCTTTGGTTGTTGAGGATGCGCTTGCATTGAGTACTATAAATATATTGGAAACTTTTAAGATGAAATGAATTAATTACATCTAAAAGTGAATAGGGTTTCTACGCCCACTCAACAGGTCGAACATATGTTGTTCCAATAGTCACATTCAAAGAATTACTTGTAGGTTCATAAATCCTAGCCCTCTTGGTATTGGAAACATTGTTACAATCAGCCCTCAATTGATTGCTATCTTGATTCGACTGCCGTGTTCTTCCACTAGATATGATTGTTGACTTGGTTAATTTCCCCATGGTATGCTTCCAGGATTGAAAATTTGTTGAATTCTATATTTAACATGATAAGGGGAATGATGAAAATGATGGAAGCAAGAAAAATAATATCAATAATTTCAAAAAATTATTTTCTTTTAAAACTGGATCGATCTGGATTTTTAATTCACCATAAGATCGATTAATTACCTAAAGAGAGTGCGACGGAATATATCTTTGATAAGCAATTAATTCCATGAACAATCTGGTAAGTACTGCTATCCCCTAACCATTGGATCTTCCCCGGAATGCTTCCAAATCTTGGATTGCACCAACAAGTGGCTGCCGCTAGGAATTCTCCAGAGCCTGATATAAGAGCCAAACCATAGAGAATTAATTCTCTGCAAAAATATTGTAGGGGTCGTGGCTCTTCTTAGGATTGAGAAATAAGACCGCCCCCTTCCCTATTTATAGGGAAAAATACAAGGCACTTTTGTGTCTTACAAGATAGAAGGGTTCTATTCCGCGTAGATTTGTGCAAACCCTAGAATTCATTTCCAAGCAATTCTTTGACTTTCTAGAAGCTTCTAGAGGGACCCAATCATATTTACATAACTAGGCTCCCAATAATTCAATCCAGCCAAACTGATCCAAGCTGTCTGATTTAATTATTAATAATTCTCACACTCCACGAAAGACGAATTTTTGCAACTTCTAGTTATATAAATAATCAAAAGAACTAAAATAATTAATTCTGCAATTAATTATCCTCTTGACTTATCAATCTAAAAGTCGGTCCCCGTCTTATGATCGATAATTAATTAGACATGCGCCTGACCGTATTCCCTAATTAATTATACGCTTCGCTTAACTCTCAGTCATCACTGCTATGATTTATATTTAGCATGGTCTGTTAAATACTATTATTAGATTCTTGAAATCATACTTACAGATGATTAATTTAAGCAGATCATTTTACTCTTTATTCAAGAGTAACAGATTCTTCTCGTAGCACGCACTCTATTAATTCACTCTCCTCTGGTTCCCTATATGCAGGAAATATTGACCAAATATTTATTTACTCCCGCACATAGCATATCTAAGTCTCTTAAAATTACTCCATAACAGAATTTATCGGAGATAGATTCAGACTAATCTTATGATAGTCATGTGGAACTTTAATTCACGTGCACGGTCATGCTTTGGAATTAAATTCACACAATGGTCTTGTCCATTATACTTGAAATATATCAATGTCATCACTCACGACCTCTACTAGTCGCGACGATCAAGATAAGTCGCCTACTTTATTAAGTTAGAGTGATAGACAAATGATCCTTACCAGAATAAAGTGTCACTTTATTCTGGGTTCAAGACTAATGTTTATGGTTGAAATATTAAATGAATCTTCTGTATTTCTAAAGTACTCATTTAATATTTTCTCAAAGCAACCAACGGTCCTTCATTATCGCTTTCAGTTAGCAAGTTTGCAAATAATAAATATCGCATTTATTTGATAAAGAAATAATTGTTTATTTAAAAGTCAGTCAATTACATTCTATTGGGCATAAATCCCAGCAGAAAATAAAGTCTATTTGGTTAAAAACTACGAAATGGTCAACGACAGGAAAAAAAAAACCAACTGTTACAAAACATGAGCACGATAAAGTTTTATAAAGATAAACATGCTTAAACATTGCAGAATTCAAAATCCTTTGATTTGTGATCTATAGGTGAAAGACAACCAGAAAAAAAATATTATTATAAATCACTTTGTCATCGGTATAATTGAGCAATTAACAAATATTTAATAATTAGTTTGTTATTCATAAATATAACTAACATACATATTATCTCTACAATGAATTATACAATATGATTTAAAGAAAAATACAACGACAATGAATGAAAAATAGTAAGCCATTTCCAGAGTGAAAAACATGCATAAAGTACATCTAAAAATGCAAATACACATTCCAACTGGCAAAATATCTTTATACTAAACATTCAATGAAATTTGCATAATATTTACATTGAATATAGAATCTGCATTCTATGGTACGAACATTTAAAAAAAAAAAAAAAAGAAGAAAAAGATATGCATGCATGGATGTTGAATATTGAAAGTGAAATTATATGCGCACACACGCTTAATCTTCAAATTTGAGGATTAATAATAATAATTTTGCATTTTTTTCCTTTCTTCCCTATATCAATAAAAGCAAATGTTATCAGCTTCACACAGAGGTGCAACTACTTTAGGACATTGGCTGGCTCAAGCCCCCCTCGGGCCAAAAAAAAAAAAAAAAACCCCACACTAAAAAAAAAAAAAAATTCTGTAGAGCGAGGAATTCTTCAGAGAACTTGGGATGGTTGAAGAAGACAAGAAACAAGGATGGTGAGAGGTAACTGAAAACAAAAAATTATGCAAGATGAGGGATTTAAGTTATAGGTGTCAGGGACCCATGAAGGAAAAAAACACACAAATGTGAACAACAAAGACGGAACTACTTTAGGGCATTGCCTGGCTCAAGCCCGGCAGCACCCCGCCCCTTCACCCAAATAAAATAAAATAAAATAAAATAAAATCTAAAGAGTGAGGAATTCTTCAGAGAACCTGGGATGGTGGGTGGTAATTGAAAACAAAAAATTATGCGAGATGAGGAATTTAAGTTATAAAGGATCAGGGACCTATGAAGAAGGCAAGAAAAAGTCAAAAAGGAAAGCTGTGATTGTAACGAATTAGAAGAGTCCATCAATTTTAAAAATGAACAATAATTATGTACCTATGAGTATTTTTACAATTTAATATAGTTATTTATTTCTAATCTAAATATCTAATCAAATACTTACCGAATTTCTTAACCTTATATATGTAATAAACTACTGAGTGTTGAATAAGATTGACTATAGCCATTTATGATTTGATGCGGTAAAATCTTTTATACTTAATCAAACACTAACACGAAAAAATTAGGCAGGATGAAGCATTTATTAGATAATTAGGGAGCATGTAGCTTTATTACTTCATTTTCAAATTTTCTGCTTGATCTAAATAAATTATTTATGCTATTTCTCTTGCTACATTTTTAATAGAATTTGTTGTGTGAAATAAAGATTGGACAAATACCAACTTCTTAGGTTGATTGCCAAGGATAGGTTTTTTGGGCTTTTACTTTCTTTTTCTTTGTTGCTAGTAATTAATATCTCCACCTCCTCTGCCCAGTTAGAAAAATTTAAACATTTCGACACCATCTTAGAGCCTTTGTACTATATGAAGATTGTTCTTTATTACTATTGGCTCTCGGTGGTGATAGATTGGATAACATATAGTTCAATACTTTCGAACTATTAAAATAAAATTTTTCTTAGCCCACCAAGAAAAAAGTTCCTAGTTCCACCCCTGGCTTCACATACACACTCTTTAATTTGTAAAATTGTTTTCCGACCACCGCTTTTCCTATAGTTGTCCACCCCATTTCCAGCCATGTGCTAGTTATGGTTTTCTTCTGATGGGTCATGCTTTACATCACTTTCTATCAATTATATATTTCATATTGCTTCTGCTTTGTGTTGCTTTGAGTAATTGAAGGTGAATTCATATGTTTATCAATGATAGTAAAGATTGATAAAATGAATATGCCACAAAATAAGTTTGCCGTGTAGTTTTAAAGGAACAATTACCTACTTCTATTACTGGACAAAAGTAGGAATGCCTGGATGAAAGTGATATCGCCAGAAGACTAGGTTGGCCGTAAGTCTGATTCCAATAACATCCAAGGATGTCTTCATTATGTCTAGCTGCAATAATCAACAATGTAAGATGGGAAGCATGGGATAGGGTCGACTAATCTGTGATGGCCAAAAAACACCAAGGGAGTGAATCACAAAGGCTGCTTCAACTGTACCAGAGTAGAATTCTACATTAAGCAGGAAAGAAATTTGTTTGTTGAGTTAACAATAGATCTTATATGAAACTACTTGATATGAAAATAAATAATACAAACAATTTTGCCTTATATAATGGAGGGATGAAATCAAATTTTGGTAGGTTAATTAGAAAAATCAAGAAATTGAAACTGATGGAATGAAAATTGGGTAATGAAGGTGAAATTTAGAGAACCAAAAATTTGGGAATGAAGAAACTAACGTAATTGCTTGGGTAATGAAACCAAAAATTTGGGAATAAAGAAACTAAGGTAATTGCTATATAGGTCTAGAATAAATTAGGAAAATCATTAAATAATTAGAAAAAATAAGGAATAGTTTGCATGAGGATTGAAGAACCGTATTTAAGGAGAAAATCATGGATAACACTTAGATAAAATGAATCCATCTATATCAAAAAGGAAAATATAGTTTGACCGCAAGTTTCACCGCAGAAAATGGGCAGGAAAATTACAGTTCAAAAGGTACCAAAACTTAAACGCTTTTATTAATATATAGATATAGATTGTAAAAACAAGAATATCGGAAATAGTAACAATAATCCCCGAAACTAACTAAAATAATTTTAATATTTATATTAATAATAGGGATACAAAAGAAATTTCTATGAGAAAAACCAAAGTGCCATTGGCAAAAGCATCTAACACTCTTGAGATGGATTAGAATAAGTGTTATTTTTCACTGGCTATCACTTTACAAAATCAGGGTATGAAGCCAAAGTGCAATGCACGGTAACTTACATGGGTGTCGTTATCTTAGTCAGTGTCTCTATCTTGTACCGGCAAATTAACATTTCTTTCCTCGTAATCGTTACTGCCATTGTCGGCTTCTTCGACATCCTATTACTCCTCTATAATGCTGTCTTCCATTTCATCATCATCGCTGAAAGGGCCATCCGGCTCATGTAGACCCGTGGAAGGTGGAGGAGATTTAATGACCTAAACCTTATCAGCTGCCACATCTTCATACTGCAACTTTGCTTGATGTAGGTTGCCAATATCAACGAAAAGTGAAAAGCGAGATGAATTATCATGATGCAACATCTCTATTTCAGTAAACAAATTAGTTGCTACATCTTGCTCTACAGTGCAGTGAACCTCGTGAACAACCCGTCAGTTTGCGTTAAGAGATCGATCATCCATGTAGAAAACTTGCCTGGCCTAGTTAGTGAGTATGAATTTGTCATCCTTTTATCCTTCGACACAAGCATCAATGCTAGTGATATTCTTGTTATGTACAATACGCCTTTCACCGTATCTAAACCACTTATAGTGAAACATGACGACTGAAAAACTCGACGTGACCCCTAACTCCAAAATGTCTTCCAAAACCCCATAATAATTTTCTCCACCCATTCCACATATAGGCACATTGCTATTCTGAGTTCAGCGACGACGATCATGCTCATGTGTCAAGAAACATACCTGTTCACAGTGCAAGTAGTATACGATTGAGCAATGGCAAATCCAGATAGTACACCTAAAGCAGAGGACAATAATTGTAGCGATAAGAAAATTTAACCCTAACAAAATTTTGAATGTACGTTGAATTCCATTAGACTTGGACTAACTGATTCTAGCTTAACTCTAACTAGACTACTCCCTTATCCCCAACTTAGTGCCCTGTTGCAACAAGAAAAACCTATCAGATTTCCTCCCAAACTCTCAATTCCACTCACATAAGGACTCATCTCCCTTTTGTTACTACATATACGCCCACATACATACACAAGAATACACACACCCAGCAACACATACATTCTCGGCAGAAATACATTCTGTAGTCCCATCCCAAGGTATACATACAACACACACATGCACACACAAAAAATCGGCAGCCACTGCTGCCTTTCTTCCAAGCAATACCGCAGCCATTGCCCCCCAACCCGCAGACCGAACCTCCTCCTCGCACCGCAGCCCCTCGTAAGCCATTACCTCCACCCTCTGTTTAAGTCACTGCCCCTTCGAAACCCGATACGAACCATACTCCCTCGGCCGTGACTGCCTCTCGTCGCTCAACCCACAACCAAATCGCGACTGCCTCGAACCGCGCACCACACCTAAGCCACTCCAAGAACCGAACCTGCGCCCCCCTCTTCATCGCTCGAACCTGCATCAGCCATCGAACCGCAGCCCCTCTTGACCCTCACCGCACGCTATCCAAACCCGTCGAGCCT
The DNA here is from genome assembly GCA_963692815.1 of Nyctanthes arbor-tristis. NCBI lineage: Eukaryota > Viridiplantae > Streptophyta > Magnoliopsida > Lamiales > Oleaceae > Nyctanthes > Nyctanthes arbor-tristis. Next base: position 113,087 of record CAVNYN010212566.1, read on the forward strand.
CATCAAGCCTTGAGCTTCAAACCTCTCAGCCGAGACTCGAACCCCGACCGCTACCCCGCGTCACAAACCCATCGACCGCTCGGCTCCCTTGCACCCAACACCAATCCTCACACCACACCCGAACCTCACCTGAACACATAGAACCCCCTTGAGCCTCCTCCTGCCTCTGACCGAACCCTTCCGCAGCCACCGCGCCGGTGCACCACCACCACGGCCACCACTACCCTCGCTCGACCGAACCCAGACCCCTTCCACTCACTCACTCTCTGATTCTCATTCCACCTGAATTGAGAATTAGGGATTGAGATATATTGAATTAAATTTTGCACCTCAGGTCCCCACGTTTTGATCTGTGTCATGTTAGCCCCTAGAGTTTGGTTGATGTTTTAATTAGTCTTAATTCTTTCAATTTAGCCGAGTTCAGTCCCTTTGATTTTAAAAGAGTCTAAGTTGGACTAAAATCTTTAGGTCCAGACAATTTTAATCCCTTGGTTTTCAAAATACTCCATTTCAGTCCCTAAAGTTCCAGTTTCATCCATCGCAATCCCTCAGTTTTTGAAACACTCTATTCTAGCACCAAATGTTTTGAAAAGTTATACTCTACTCCAAAACTTTTATATGTTCACATTCAAAATTCATACTTTTATTTAATTTCAAAATTTCTAACTTAAACTATTAAATTTTGTAGACGAGTCGTGAGAGTAATTAATCAATTTCAAGACGTCTGCTCAAACTTGAAAAAGCTCATTTGAGGTAGGTTCTTCTTTTAGAAAAGCTATTTATTAAAAACGTGCGCATTATTAGTTAATTTATATGGTAATTATGTGCATTAAACTGCGATTATGAGAAGTATGAGATATACATGAAATTATTTATGAAGAATGAGAATATTTGCTAGCATGAGAACTTGCATATTAAATACATGAGAACGTGCATCTTGAATGTACGACTTTATCTGAGAACTGAGATTCTATCCTTTTTGAGAACTTAATTGCATGTTTATATATGATATTACTATCTAAGTTGACTAGTATATGCGCTGAACCTACTGAGTATTTCTATGAAATACTCACCTCTTTCATAATTTGATAATTTTCAGATCCTGGAGCTGGTGGCGCGTATGATGGTGGATATTGATCATTGAACAGACTTTTATTAATTTCAGCACTTTTTAAGATTTTATTATCAAGACTTTATTCCATTTGATTTGGGTAATTGTTTTTTTTTATAAAGAACATATTTTAATTATTTATTGAAATAAGAATTTCCGCACTTTACCGTTAGTTTTTAGCGGCCAAATTGTTTGAAAAGTTTTTAACTAACTTTCCGAGTATTCAGAGCTCGGGGCGTTACAATAATAATAGTGAACAACACAACCAATAGTATTGTCCCGTAAATTGGTCATAGGCAACTTGTTCCCTACTTTTTTTGTAAAACCGGTTTTGAAAGTGCTTCTGATGCTCTTCCCCACGTTCTAGAACCGCGTGCTATTAGCTCTTCTTTGTGTTCCCTACAAAGAAGCCGCACACTAACCAATCAAAACTAACACATATTAAAGAAGTTGAGTTGGGTTCGTAAGTATTAAAGGTACTTACTGCATATTATGCCACTATTTTTGGATTATTGTTCAGGATGTAAAACATTGTCTATCTTCTCTTTTCGGGTTCTAAGACCACTGCCTTCTGTGAACCAATTGGACAGCACTAGGACTGAAATACTAAAAACTGTGCTGTTGTTTGATACCCTAGATTTCCAGGAGGACGGCTAACCTTGCCTCCACATTGCTAAAACAGCAGGCATAAAATATCAACGCTTCCTCTGTGATATACCCCTCGGCATTTGAATCCTTTGGCTTAGCTCATTGTCTTACATACTCCTTAAGCTGATTTAAGTATCTCTCAATTGGAAATATCCATCTCAAATGCTCTGGCCCCCCATAAGATTGCCTCATGTGGTAGATGCATCACCAAATGGACCATGGTATCAAAAAAAGCGTGGAGCACTAACTTGTATAGGATTAGAATCACATTAGATTGGGCTAAATAAGATCACTTTTGTTGAGGGTTTTGACAGATATTGCTTGAAGAAATTGCGCAGCTCTACGGTTGCATCAGGTAGCAAATGTTGAACTACGACATGGTAGAGCTTAAACCCAGTGATGTGGCCTTCATTGAGTGGGGCACTTCTCTTCAGGTTCGAGGCAAATCCTTCTGGAAACCTTACAGATTTGGTAAAGTTACAGAAGTTCACCCGATTTTTCAGCTCCGGTACGTAACTTCTCTCAACTTCACCAACTTAAATCCAGCCTCGTATAGGTGCAACTCTGCCCTGATTCCTATATTCTTTAAATATTGCCAAGATAGTCCTGATGAGGCTGTCACATATACTCTCTTCTCTACATGCATTAGGTCGGTATTGTGCTTCAGGTCACTACTAGACTAGTATGGTAGCTTAAAAAATGTGCTTCTTTTTCTCCAATTTAATTTGTCTGCGTACCTGTGCCGTCGCCTACCACCATAACTAGGATGCTTCCCCGGTATAATAGGTCTGACCCAGCTCAATTGCGCTAATATGTCGGCTACTGTCTTTCTTGGTGGCAGTCCTTGTCGCTCTGGCTGCCCATTGAAGTCAAGTATAGTCCGCCTCCTATGATTGATCCAAAGGAACCTTCTGTGACTAGAATATGTTGTCTTACTCCTTACTGATGGAGTTTCATTGTTAACGTGGACCAAGCCATGTGTTGGCACCATGTACCCTTGCCCGTTCCAGTCTGAGAAGCTACTCATTAGAAAGTCATTAATTGTCCACATAAGCGCCGCCCATATCCTGAGCATGCCTCAATTTTGTATGGCGGCATCACGTGTGTCCGCACCAACTGCCCACAACTCTTTCAACTCATCCGCTAGAGGCCTGAGAAAAACATCCATGTCCTTCCCAAGTGACCTAAAACTGGGGACCAAAAGGGCGAGCATCAAATACTCAGGTTTCATGAAGAAGCCAGGCTATCCGTTGGATGCTTCATAACATTAGTTTCCAGCTCATGTCCTATACTGTGGCATTGCATAAGCCATGCTGTTCCATGGCTGCACATAATCGCTTCAACCATGAGGTGATTAGAAAATACCGCAGCACCTTATGAGGAACCTTTCTTCCAGATCCTCGTCTACTGTTCTTTGTCTAGGGCATGTTTCTCTGTCTTCATGCTCTTTCCAAGAAGTGCACAATCCATGCAAGACGAGGTGCCCCTTTACAGTGTCCAAACTATTCGAGTCTGAATTTAATTGCATGGGCACTTAATCTTGCCAGTGTCATTCACGATAGGCCTAGGCCTACGTCGATTTATAAAATCCGCTTCTCCATTCCGATACTCTTGAGATGTTGCCTGATTTCTGATACTGGTCCAACTTTTATCTATTGCCACGTCAGAGATCCACAAATACAGGAAAAAATAGGAGTAAGGGGTAAAAAATCTAAAAATCCCATGCAACCTGAATTACTAGAATTGGTCTAAATTTGGCAGCTAAATTAACGGTCATGGTTAACATAATAGTAAGTGTTAAAAATGTCTATATTTGCCACTATTTTTTAGCGGACAATATTTTATCTTCTAACAAGAAGGTTTTTACCTACTAACTGTTGCCACAAAAAGTATGCTCAAACCACTTTAAAATTATAAAAAATTCACTATATTCTAATTTTGATGTTCTCATCCCCAATTCTCCTTTTTATATCTAAGAGATGTAACTAAAAAAAGTTAACATAATAATTTGGTCCATTACTAAGTAATAATTGACAAATTAAACCAGAAATTAGCACAAGTCGTTACACGGTTTTGCATTCTGTACACGTATAAAATGATCATCATACATGACCAAAACCGATGAATTCTGTACTTCAATGGTTTAAAATATATTGGTCAACAAGAAGCACAAATTGGGTAAAGGGAATTTTTTCTATAAGTACATCCTTTGCGACTCATATGGAAATGTGTTGAAACTGTGAAAAAATTCATGCAAATTAGGAATCCATAACAATTTTCTTGCATCTATCCTTAAAAGGCAACCAAAAAAAAAAATAATAATAAAAAACTAAAAAAATAAAAGAAAAAAAGAAATAAGAAAACCGTCCCACTGGGTATACCATTTACATTTGAGTTATATTTTACCAAAATCATGCTACATAAGTAGATGACTAGAAATTATAAATATACAAAGCCAATAGCGGAGTCAGGAGTTATTACAAGACTGGGCCGGAAGAATGAGCCGTATATTACTCGCGCTAAATTACCTTTATATATAATTATTATTTTTTTTAAAAACAAACTCAAAAGAAAAGTTTCCAATTTAGGGGGGCTGGGGCCCGGCATGGCCCCCTTATCTCCGCCACTGTACAAAGCTTACCAGGCCATCGCGTCGTTGAAATCGCTGATCACGGCAGTCATTGGGCTTGACGAAACAAAGGAGAGGATTTGTCAAAGTCCTACCATATTGGTGCTTCAAAGTCCTGCCTGCATGGATAATATACCATCCCTGTAAACTCCACAGTGGGCCTCATTTACCACAACTGGGCCCGGCATCCTTTCTTTTCCCATTTAATCCATTGAGCAAACTCTAGCAATTAAATACGTGATAATCTTTGCCTTTTTCAGTTGAATACACGAGTCTGTGCGACAATATTTTTATTCCTGTAATAATTTGATGAAATAACCTAACAAAAAACTGGAATGCCAAGCCATATATTTAAAGGATATTTATATTGAGACCATACTTTTTGATGTTTAATTTTGTTTCTCTATATATTTATGTCTAAGAGTTAATGCTTTACTTTTATTCCACACTTCGGAAATAATTCTAGTACTCGTAAGCACTCAGTACTCCGTCCATATAATTTTTGCCATGTGTATGTATTAGGGCCAGTTAACTTAGTTAATCATTCAACATAATTCATCAACATGATTACCGTAACACCGTTAACTAACATTTATTTCCTTTTTCTTGAGATTTTAATATACTTATTTATCGCACCTTCTTTATGATTTTTTTTTCTTTGTATTTGACTCTAATTTTTTCTTTAATTTTTTCCCACAGTACATTTTCTTCTGCTAGCAATTTATTTCTTCCCCTCATTTTTCAATATCATCTGTTTGATGACCTTTTTTTGTAATTTTTTATATTACATCATTTATATACTTTTAGTTGTGTTTAACACCGAAAACTTTGCGGCAATATTTTTTGCCTTGGGCAATAATTTTCTCAAATAAATCTTTTTAATAATCTAAATAATTCGATAATGAAAACCTTTTAGTATAAATTAATATATTATAGGTAGATTTATGACATTGCTCAAAGTTCACGTGCAATGCACGTGCTATAATTAGTGGCAAAAAATTTATGGATAGAGCACCAAGTACTTGGGTACTCATAAAGTGTTAGAATTGTTCCCGTAAATTTGATTAGCTAACATGATGTCTCTAGCCACATTGATAGAAATTCCTTCAAAAGCCAGTAGACAACTTATTTACACCATATATTTTTTATTAGACAAGATGGAAACATGCTATTTATGAAAACTTAGAAAAACATACACCGCAATTAAGTAACAAGATACTGACTAAGCACACAAAACAAAATACATGCCTATGGTGGCAAATCCATCATCAATCACTCATTCTAGTGGCCTAAATACCAAAATATGGACACGGACACGAACATGGCAATGACCATACACCTTTAATAGCCAGTCATAACATAAATTCCATACAATGTTGACGAAAATTCGAGAGTCTGGAATCTAGTTCCCTTCAGTTAGCCAAATTATACACATAGCTAGGCACGAGCAAAATAGCCAACTATAAAAGTTGCTCTGCTTTTCTGGCTACCAAATTTACCGTCAAAAGCTAAGATAGAAGCATATGTTCATGTCACAATCGCCTGGAGCTCGCAAAACTACTTTTGGAGTTGATGGAGCGCCTCCTCTATCTTGAAGCTTGTAAACAAATCAATACATCTCATCAGCCATTGGTCCCATGGCAAGCCTTCAAACCGTTTCCTAAGGCCATGGTCCTTGTAGTGTACATAGGTGCAATGGAGACGAGCTGTGTTGTGCATGTTGTTTCACTATCGTCTCTTGCGCCAAGATAGCATCTACGTAGTCTACCCCAGCATCGCTACTTTCAAGTCAAAGTACTTCTGCCTGCATCAAATGTAATGTCGAACAGTGCTCAATTAAAAATGTAGACCATATTCTGTATACGTTTTTCCAATGGGAAAAAATTTAACAAAGCTTTGTTAAAGATTAAATTAACTGTGACCATGAAAGCAGCTACCGAAACGCAGTCCAACAATGTTTGATGCTATAACTTCTTTACTCAAAAACTGAACATTATCTGTAGAGAGGCTGTGATTCTACCATCTTACATTTACCAGATCATTATAAATTGGAACACTTTCACCACACGCTTTTGCCAACAACCTACGCAAGCCGTTACCGACGGTGAAAATCCATCGGTAATGGTCAAATTCTGTCGGAAATTTAAGTTATTGACGGGGAACAGTGGTTGGAAAACTTCGTCAGTGATAGGCTTGTCGGTGATCACCGACGGCCTTTTTTTGCCGTCGGTGATTACCGACGGTTCACTTTCGTGTCATTTATAGTGTCATTTGTAAGTTGTAAATTTAAAAAGTTATCATTTAACTCTGTATTTTAATTTTTAAATGATAGTGATTAAGATACTTAAATTTCCATATATGTGTTCTTGAATTTTCATATATCTGATCTTTTTTTAAAAAAAGGTAACTTATATCAAAATATTTTTTTTTCAAACATTAATAAATGAAAAAAAAACATTTGTATCATCGAAGGTTTTATTTCAATATATTTTTTCTTTGAAAACCTTATTTCCCTTTACTTAAGTCTTTATTTGTATTACATGTTATTTGATATATTATAAGCTTAACATATGTATTTTTTTTTGGGGGAGGGAAAACATATGTAATTTTATATATCAATGTAAAATATATAAAATATAACTCATAATGTAATTTTAAAAAACAAATTACACAAAATTAAAATTCATAAAGTTTTAACACACACACATTCATCACATTACTTATTAAAGTGGTATATCATTGTTACAAACAATTGCATTTTTGGCTAATTAAATCGTTGAAGATTTTCGACGGCCTAAAAACCAGCTAAAGATTACTAATAGCATATAAAATCATTAGAAATTGCCGACGGCAAGAAAAAGCCATTGGTAATTTACGACAGCCAAATGATTCCATCGATAATTACTGACGGTGTCACACTGCCGTTAGTGTCCCGATCGTAGTGTCACGCCGTCGGTAATCACTGACGGTTCTTTTCTTGACATCGGTGATTACCAATGGCAGTAGGTGATTAATCACCGACGACAAGGGGTTCCGTCGATGATTACCGACGGTCTCTGTTTTCTGTCAGAAATTTTTGACGGATTGATGTATACCATCGGTAATGACTGACGGTTTGGTGGCCGTCGGTAATTACCGTTGGTACTAACAAGTTTTCTTGTAATGACAGCAAGATGCTCCACATGTAAACTAACATCGAAGCAAGAAAAAAAATTAACAAAAGACTAGGGAGAATAGAGTATTACTTAATCCTCTACAAGGATTGATGCTCATGCTTGTCTTAGGATTTTCATGACAACGAAAAATCAATTAAAAGACTATATGGCACAATTACATAGAAATTGTGGAAAACTCAATGCAAGGAAAATACATGAGGCAGAGAGTCATAGGATGCTATAAGTAGTCGTATATATTGCATTTTCATAAAATAACAACATGACATATTGAGACTTCCTGCCAACATCTATTTTTAGAATTGGAATTTCATAGAGAATCAATATGCTTATTGGGCATTTAAGCTCGAAATTCTTTTCTCTGTGTGCATAAGATTGTATTACATTGTTTTCTCGTGTATAGCATCTTATTGCCCAAAAGTACACTAGTCCACTAGCCTACTATATACTGTATATATGTAAATTAAATTTCGCAACTGTTACAATCCTAACAACAGTGGAGTGCTGTGTAAAATATACATTACAGCCACACACTACTATAAGAAAATTGGTGGAAATGAATGCTACTTAAACTACACTGACACTAAGGAGTTGATGTAATAGGTGAAAAACTTTTGACATCAATACATGTAATAGCATCTAAAATCACCATGCAACATAATAAGTTGCATTTGACTCTAATGAACTTCTATTAAGAATACTAGCTAATTCATAAGCAATATGGGGACTAATTTGGAAGGACCACGCAATTACAGCACATAAAAAATAACGTAGAATATCAGGAACAACAAAGCCCAGGCTGATTTAAAAAACAGCGGCCAACACCTCCATGGACAGAACTGGTAATTTATCATGACAAGTGATAGTTGTAAGGTAATGGATAAAAAGAAAAAAAAAAAGACTGCGTTAATTCGGTAATTTAACTTAGTTTCTAGAATTTCACTCCTGTCGAGTTTAGGAATCCTATAGAAGCATGAAGCTTTTACTTAAAACTCCAAACATTCGAAAAAGGGAAAATGGAGGGAATGGCTTAGTTTGGTTAGGTAGACTAAACCAAGTGTAACTAGTATTATTGAACTAGAGTAGTGTTGACTTAATAGGTATGATTGTATTGTATTAGAAAGTCATCAAGCGTCTTGTATATGTATCGCCACTTCCATTGTAAACCATGAGAAAAAAAATAATTGAAAACCAGAATTAAAAACTTTCTTCCAAAACTTCATATCTTCTTTCTTCTTGTTCTTCTCTTTCTTGCTCTTTGCAACAGTAGATTAACATTTGCATTTCTATTGCTTTTCAGCTGCGTTCTTTGTCAGATTGTTGCTGCACATTTTCTGGTTCTAACATCAGAAGTCAGAAATGAAATCCAACATTTGGTATCAGAGATTCCATTGCTGTGTTGGCCGGGTCCAGCCCATGTTGGATACCCAACTTAAAAGTAAGACAAAAGTGTGCCAAGAATATTGTTCTTGATGGTGTTGCGTGATTGTGGTAGAGTGTGGTTACCTCTTGATTTAGGGCGATAATCTTGAGAGGATAAATATTGTATTCCCATTATTATTTGGTGATAGTGGAGTTGTCGGTTTGCTCCGTCGATTTTCCCTTCTCATTGGAGGGTTTTACGACGTTAAATAATTCCTAGTGTTATTTACGTTTCCGCACGTATATTATTGTTTAATATATTGATTGCCTATTTTAATCACACGGGTTTAGGGAAATTGGTTAAATTCCCAACAGTGGTATCAGAGACAAGTTCAATTGTGTGGATTAAAATGGATGACCCAGTTGGTAGTGCTATGATCAGGCTTACCAATTACAATTGGGTGACATGGAAACCTAGGATGGAGGATATCTTTTATTGTAAGGATTTGCATGATCCTATTGATGGTGATGATTCTAAACCGGAAGATATGGAAGATAGGGATTGACAGAAATTGCACAGGAAAACTATTGGGACGATAAGGTAGTGGGTGGATAATAGTGATTTCATCATGTGGCACAGAAGACAGATGCAAATAAATTGTGGACTAAATTGGAGTCTATGTTTGAGAAGAAAACTGCAGCCAGAAAGTCCTTTCTAATCAGAGACTTGGTCAATATGAAATATAAGGACGGTACGAGCGTGACAGAGCACTTGAATAATTTTCAGAATGTTGTGAATCAGCTGGTGACAATGGGAATGACTGTCGAGGATGAATTGAAAGCATTACTGCTTTTGAGTTCTTTGCCAGACAGTTGGGAGACATTTGTTGTGACAATAAGTAACTCTGCTTCAGATGGTGTGTTATCTATGGATTATGTGAAGAACAGTATGCAGAATGAGGAAATCAGGAGGAAATCTTCAGGTTTGCATGTGGGTTCAGATAATACATTGGCTCTTGTTTCAAATGATCACAGAGGAAGAAGCAAGAATAAAGGGCAAAGGCGTCACAGCAAGTCTAGAGGTAGGTCAAAGTCAAAAGATAAGAAGACTTGTTATCACTGCAGCAAAGAGGGTCATTATAAAAGAAATTGCAGAATTTGGTTGAGAGAGCAGAAGGAGGGTAATAATCAGAAAAAAGAATAGGAAAATACTGTAGGTGTGGTGACTAGTGATGTACTCACTTGCGGAATGGGTCAATGCCTACATGTTGGAGACCCTCTTACTGAGTGGCATGTTGACAGTGGTGCCTCATACCATGTTTGCAGAAATATTGAGTTGTTTACTACATATAGAGCAGGTGATTATGGCCATTCAAATATGGCTAACTCTTCACATTCCAAAATCATGGGGATCGGTGACATTCACCTGGAGACAAATATGGGGTACATCCTAATTCTGAAGGATGTGAGGCATATTCCTGACATGCGGTTTAATCTGCTTGCAATAAATACTCTCAACCGAATCGGGTATTTCAGTACTTTTGGTGATCATAAGTGGAGGTTATCAAAGGGATCAATAGTTGTCGCTAGTGGAAAGCTTTGTTGCACGCAATACAAGACTTATGCAAAGTCTTGTAAGACTGGGGTAAATGCAGTTGAAGATCCTTCTCCTGATCTGTGGCATAAGAGGCTTGGGCACATAAGTGAAAAAGGTTTGCAGGTTCTGGCTAAGAAGGCAGTTATCTCTTTAGCCAATGGTACGTCCTTAGACTGATGTGAACATTGTTTATTCGGTAAGCAAACTCGAGTTTCCTTTTCTGGCATGTTTAAAAGAAAAGAGAATATTTTAGATCTTGTGCATTCGGATGTGTGTTCTCCTGGTGATGTAGCATCTTTGGGTGGAA
>CAVNYN010212568.1:0-12360 GCA_963692815.1 Nyctanthes arbor-tristis
CCCCCCCCCCCCCCCCCCCCCCCCCCCCCCCCCCCCCCCCCCCCCCCCCCCCCCCCCCCCCCCCCCCCCCCCCCCCCCCCCCCCCCCCCCCAAAAGGAGAAAGCTGATAGGAACAGAGTTACAAGAAGCTGTTCTAGCTGTTACCTGTCCAGTGATTTGAGAACGATGTTTTGTTCGGTTGAGTGCATTTACATTTGAGTCATATTTTTGATGTTTTATGAATGTTATTATGGCTGTAGATTCAACATTTCATTGAGTACTTTTTCATTTGCTCTAATAACTTTTAGTGCTCTCTAGAATGATAACGATTAGTTTTAACTTTTAGATCGGAAGAGCACACGTCTGATCATGACAGAAGGTTGGGATAGTTTGGGATTCTTGTTATTGAGAGATTATCAGCTTTTGCTCTGGTAGAGAAAAATGCAACTATAAGATAAATTAATAATTTGATGGTTTAGTAAGAAGTGCTGTGTTTTTTATTTTTAAATTAAAATTAAGCATTATGTAAATATCGATGCTATTTTTGAGGGTGCGGGAGGGTAGGTTTTCATTCTTTTGGGTAGGTTTTCATTCAAAGATCTTGATAGAAGAGTGGAAGTAACACCATCGCATTGGTGTTAAATGGAGGCTAGGGGTGGATAATGGATTGGCTAAATGGAGGCTAGGGGTGGACAATGGGTTGGGTTGGGCTAGCTTTCGGTGTAAACCGACCGGGGCCATATTTGATGGTTTGAAAATTATTTCGAACCAACCCATTATTGTATGGTTCATATTGGAGTGGTCCGGGTTGGTTTAGTGGGTTGATATGTTATTCTTTTCAGCAAGTGGAAATTGCTCGAGAGAGAGTGAAGAAAAATGAAAAACCCAAAGTAATTCTGCGGTTTTGCCCCAAAAAAAAAAAAACAAAAAAAACAAAAACAAAAAAAAAAATAAAAAAGGAAGAAAAGGTTACCTCAAACATTGTTAATTTTTCGGTCAATTTTGGAAGAGAAGATGGTTAATAAATTAGGATTTCTGCACTTTACCTTATGGAAAATCTCTGAAAACACGTTACTTCATGCTTGTACTTTCTCCTCCCTTATTCAATTCTAACTAAGGTGGCGGTTCCACCTCCTTTGGCAAACATAGCAACTTCATGAAATCAAAGATCATAATGGTCTCAACTGATTTTGCGATAGTGGCAAAGGGGATTGCTGGAGTGCATTTTGATTGTGTGAATTCTTATGGAAGATCTGATTTATCATCTATGTAATTCTTACTCCTAATTTGGATTTAAAGATGGTAACTAAAGTTTTTGGCTTACAATAATCATAGCGGAAGATTCAATACAAATAGTGGGGACAGGATGTGCAAAACGAACAAAATTGTTTTTGTCTGATAAAGTTTATCATTCTATAAGCTAATTACTCAATTAACAAGTTGTTAAATTTTAAAGAATCATTAAAACTAAGTTTTTAATAAAATATGAAGAACACAACAAGTTATATTAATATTTACATTTCGTTGATTACCAAAGCAAATTAAATCATTAGAAATCTTTTACTTTGAAATGTAGGCTTCAAATCATTACAAGGACTAAATATATATATATATATATATATCTCTGTGTGTGTGTGTATACATATATATTATAGAGAGGTGGAGATACTTATTAATACAAAAGGCATTAAATTCATAATTGCTTTCATAGTAGCTTCAAAGATAGATTTCCACTACATGCAAAACTCTACTCCTGTTTGAGAGCATGCTTTAACTCATGGCTTGCTTTGTTTTTCAAATATCATATTTTCAATAATCTACAAAAATTGTAGAAAAAGGGAGAGAGTACGGAGTACCCAGTGAGTAACAAAACCTTTTGATTCACTTTTATTAGAAAAATTTATTTTCAAGAAAACCATTGAATGCACAAAGTTTTTCAATGCACAAGAGGGTCCTATCACTAGTTAAACTACTACCCATGGTGCGCGCAAGATTCATATCAATTTAATCATGGCCATGTACATTTAAGTGGATCCACATTCAAATCGCGGTTAACATTTACTTGAATTCCAAACAAAACAAATACTACACTAATCATCGCTCATCTCGGTATCATTAGATGGCTCCTAGTATGGCAACAAAGCAAAGCAAATCAAATACAAAACGGGTAGATTATCAACTAGTGATTCAAATGTAATAAATCAATCTTTCTTTTTAATTCATCAAAGTCCATGTTCATGTCATCGAAATCATCAATCAAAATTCATGATTATCTTATTAAAACTTCATGAACGTAGAAAGGGAATTAAAGTATTAGTTACTAGCATCTTAAACTCGATTTTCCCAAAAATTCTTTCAATTGTCGTCAAGAACCCTCAAAACCTTCATTTTCCTTGATTAAAGTAGTGTTTCAAGTTGTATTTCTTATATATATGATGGAGGGTCATGTCCAAATGTTAAACCAAGTGTTTGATAGGTTTTAAGGGTAGTTTTTCTCCTCTCACTATATTTGGACGAATTTTCTCTTTTTATGTGAAGGGCCTTGAGCTTCAAATATGGATGTGTAGAGAGATTAGGTTTACCAATGAAAGGCAATATGATTGGCCTAGCTATGGATGTGAAGAGGAGAAGGGAGAGACGTTAGGATGGCTTTAGAAAATCTTCATCCTCTCCCTTATTTATAGTTGTTAGAAATATCCGACTTTAGTTGTTTTTAATAAATCTTTGAATTTCGCCAACCAAACTATAACACGTGGCGCAATGTGTCACCGTACACCTCAAGGGTAAGGTGGCAAATTGCTCGGGCAGTCCTTATACTTTATATTGTCTTATGATTAAGTCATAATATTTTAATCCATGTTACTTGAATCCTTCCACTTAATAAGGTTTTAAAATTAAGTTATTAACTTCAAGTCACGCTAACTAATAACCATATTCTTACCTCTAGGCTCCCCCGAATAACAATTCTTTAAATTTTTATGGCATTTCAAGCGATTATGTGATCATTGTCAAAATAATATTTATATTATAAATAGCAAACTCATGTAGTTATTCAATCATTATCAATACATTGTCAATAACCACATTTAAATTCCAATTCATTGTCCAAATATCAGTTATGTTATCAATAATTATGTTTTAATTCTTGACATTTATTTGCGTAACAATCTTGCAATAATTCAAATACGATTATAGTCATATTTCAATTTTTGCCATTCAATTGAGTGGCAAACTCTCAACTTTGCAATTCGATATTGTCACATTCTATTTCTTGGTATTCATTCGAGTGACAAATCTTGTAACTTTACAGTTAATGCAATTCAATTCGATCACTTTGTCATAATCTTAAAACTTTACACGACGCTCTTCCGATCTCTCTCATCATTATCAAAATGATGATTATTTTGCATAATTTGTTTATATGATTTTTACGGGATGTTATAATCTACCCCTTTTAAATGAATTTTGTCCTTGAAATTCGCTAAGCATTATTTTGAAAAGCATAGTATGTAGCTTGATGGTCTTCATTTCAATGAATTGCTTTTGATGCGCATTCTCATTTTTTTTACTGTTAAGAGTACGCGTGGCGCTCAAGTAATTAATCCCCTTTTTCATGCATGAGTTTTCCATCCATCTTCAATATCAAAGTTCAAAAAAATCCAAATTATTTTTCCTTCTTAACCCAAATATACTGTAAGTTAAAAATTGGGTTGAGCAAATATTCAAAATTTTAACAATCCAGTTACCCGAAATTTTATTCAAACTTTATTCAGAATGTGTTTGGATTACCAGTTGATCTTTTACCAATAACAATTAGTTAAAATTTGATTCCTTGAATCGTATTCTTTTCAAAACTATTCCAAGTCTATTCTCAATTTTCAAGCTAATGTTCCAAATTGCATAGACTAAATAAGGTTAGAAGGGAAAAACCAAATCAGTTTTAGAATTTGACAAAATAGAGGAATGTGGGTACGTGAGAGATAACAAAACAACAAGTAATACAGAGCTATAGAAAGGTTTATGTCTCATGAAATTAAACAAAGTCAAAGGGAAAGCAAACAGAAACATGAAGTAAATTTTACATAAGTCCATTGTCAAGCAATTAAGGTTTTCTAGATTCCAAGATGGGCTCTTGTCAATAGATAGTAGCCAAACAATCTCAAGGGCTCAATCAAAATGGTAGCAAAAGGCATTGAATGAAATTACGTAGTGAAAAGCAAAAGGCAATAAAAGTACTTGGGGCTAAAGAGGATTTCTGAGATGACAAGTAGGCAATAAGAAATGATCAAAAATAGCTGAGAACAAGAAAAAAATGGAGAAGAAAAGAAACAAACTCTACCCAATTTCAATTTTTTCCAAGGTACTAATATCAACTCGTATGTCAAAGGCATTTTTAACAACAAATAAAATAGAGGGGTATTGGCATGAGCACAATTAACAAGGAAAATAACAAATAATCAAGAATTACAGAAGAGTTAAAGTTCCTAGAAATCAAACCAAGTTGAAGGGAACAAAGGTGGAACATGAAGTTCTTTGTTAAGCAAATAAGGTTTTCGAAATTGTGAGGAGAACCATTATCAGTAGGCAAAAAAAATCAAACAATTTCATGAGTTTAATCAAATGGTAACAAAGGGCATTGAACAAAGGCATATAGTCAAGCAAAGGCAATAATAGAGAAGCCCGAAGGAGATTCTAAGATTTCAAATAGACAATCAAGGACAATCAATAATAGGTGAGAACAAAAAAAGAAAGCATAAGGGGAGAAATAAATTTCAATTTTTTTTTTTTTTTACAAGGAACTCATGTCAATTCATATATCAAAGGTAAGTCTTTGCGAATGGGTTTCCATTTTATCAAAGAGAATTTTCATGGTTGAGTTATTCTCGAGGATAACATATGAAAAGCTTGAGGATCAAGTGAAGAGTTAACAACTTGAGGTCTCCAAATAAAAAGTTACAAGTATCAAGCCAAGAGAATGTTCTTGAACTCAAGTATGAGGCAATGAAATTTTTGTTCGACGAATAAAGCGCAATAGGTTTAGTAAGAATACGTGGGAAAAAACGATAATGTCAATCAATTATAGGCAAGAATGTTATATCCAAGAAATAAAATTTTCAGGCAAGAAATACAAAACGAATATTGGGCTAAGGAAAGGAAACAAGTGATTCAAACAATTTGCCTGAATGCAAATTTTTTTTTTTTCAAAAGGGTTATGGACCTTTTCGAGCAGGAACTGAAAAGATATTAATTCAAGAGTTTCTCAATAGTTCAATGAATTGCATAATGAATGGCAATTCTTGACAACTTAGGAGGGTGCAAAATTACATCCAGAAGAAATCAGTTCGACAAAGCAAATTCTTGGTTTGAAGAGCATTGAAAATGCTATGTAAAACAACAAAGTGTTCCAAGATACATTGAAACGATGTGCCAAGGTTTATTGGGACATAATAATGAAGGAGAAAATAGATCAAATCAAAGGGCGCAAACTAAACAATCTTTCATGCTTCAAAGTTTAAGCATATTTGCATGTTGCCTTAGAGTATTTAATAATCAACAAAAATCATAGGTCAAGATAAAAATTCCAAAGGAAGTGGAGGGATTGAATTCAGGTTACTTGCCATGTCTCTGCCATATATGTTTATTATCTATTCAATTTTCAAATATCAAATCAAGAGATCAAAACATAACTAAAAATATTTATCATTATTTACAACCAATTTCTGTGGATGTCAATACCTTTTGGATCACTTAACCCGTTAGTCCAAAACAATTCTGTTAACCTATTACAATTAATTGGGTCAATTCTTAGTTGTTCCTGAGTTTAATTTATGGCCCAAAATCTGACACCATAGATTATTTAGTTATCAAATTTCTTAACGATTACCTTTATTAAATCTCTCGCATACACCTCAATAAGCAAAACTTATAATTTTTCATAAATTGAGACCTCCGCATATTTTCTTAATTACCCAAAATTAGTACTTTAATAAATTGATCATAACAACGGGAAAATTTTAACAATCATATGTCGCTTGATAATGAGGTGTTCAAGGAAGTCAAAGTTTTGCTCATGTCCTGTGGATCTTATTATGCGGTCAAAGGTAAAAATTTTAGGAGTCAGTGACGGGATTAGTGTCAATAAATCAAGTACAAGTTGTGGAAGAAATAGATTTTGAGGCTTAAAAGAGCAAAATTAAGTTCTTAGGATCGATCTGGAAGAAATAAAAATGTTTAGGGACTTGAGAGAAAATTTTCGAAAAAAATACGGGCACCACGCTGCCGCGTGCTTCACCAGTGCGGCCGCAGAGTGGGAACCGACATAGCAAAAAAAATATGTTACCCGCGTGTAGGCTGCGGAAAGCATTCCACGGTCTCCTGTAGGTGCCATACTGCAGTATGGGACCATGGGTTCACCTGTGTGGCCACATGGTTCAAAATTTTTTTCCCTCCCTGATTTCTTTTGCAATTATTTTGGTGCCAAAATACCGTTAAGTATAAATAGAAGTCACATATATATATCTTTCAAAATTAACATAACATTTGGAACCAAAGTGAAATGTATCATTCTTCTTATTTTCTTCTTAAGTTGGCAAGATCAAACACTTCCGTTTATTAATTCTTTAAAGAATGTTCGACCACTTTGGGGAAGATTTTGATCAATATACTAAAGGGTTTCACATCAATTGACCTCTATTTTCCATAAATTTTTTACCATGTATCCAGTGAATATAGACTTTACCAAAAAATGTACAATTACTTATATTCTTAGGAAGTAGTAACTTACTTGCAAGCCGGTTGGTCGATGCCTCGCGCGAAGTAGTTTATGCATTTAGTGCCCCTAAACATTGCTCTGATACCATTCTTGTTACTCCCTCACTAATTTACAATATTTTTGAATTATTTATATCGGTGGACAAATTCAATAGTGGAAGCTTCAACTCAAATAGTGGAGACGGGATGTACAAAACGAACAAAATTATTTTTGTCATATAGAGTTTATAATTCTATAAGCTAATTAGTCAACTAACAAGTTGTTAAATTTTAAAGAATTATTAAAACTGAGTTTTCAATAAAATATGAATAACACAATAAGTTATATTAATAGTTACATTTTGTTGATTACCAAAGCAAGCCAAATCATTAGAAAGCTTTTACTTTGAAATGTAGGCTTCAAATTATTACAAGGACAATCCATATAAGGCGTAAATATATATATATACATATTATAGAGAGGTGGGCATATTTATTAATATAAAAGGTATTAAATTCATAATTGCTTTCTTAGTAGTTTCAAAGATAGGTTTCCACTACATGCAAAACTCTATTCCCGTTCACGAGCATGCTTCAACTTATGGTTTGCCTTGTTTTTCAAATATCATATCTTCAATTATTTACAAAAATTGTAGAAAAAAAGAGTGAGTACGGAGTACTCAATGAGTAACAAAACCTTTTGATTTACTTTCATTAGAAAGATTTATTTTCAAGAAAACCATTGAATGCACAAAACTTTTCAATGCACAAGAGAGCCCTATCACTAGTTAAACTACTACCCGTGGTGCGCGCAAGATTTATATCAATTCAATTATGGTCATGTACATTTAAGTGGATCCATATTCGAATCCTAGTTGACCCTTACCGGAATTCCAAACAAAACAAATACCACACTAATCATTGCCCATCTCGGTATCATTAGAAAGCTCCTAGTATGGAAAAAAAGCAAAGCAAAGTAAATACAAAATGGGTAGAGCATCAACTAGTGATTCAAATGCAATAAATCAATCTTTCTTTTCAATTCATCAAAGTCCATGTTCATGTCATCGAAATCATAAATCAAAATTTCTGCTTATCTTATCAAAACTTCATAAATGTAGAAAGGGAATCAAAGTATTAGTTACTCACCTCTTGAACTCGATTTTCCTAAAAATTCTTTCAATTGTCGTCAAGAGCCCTCAAAAGCTTCATTTTCCTTGATCAAAGCGGTGTTTCAAGTTGTATTTCTTGTATATATGATGGAGAGTCATTTCCAAATGTTAAACCAAGTGTTTGATAGGCTTTAAGGGTAGTTTTTCTCCTCTCACTATATTTGGGCGAATTTTCTCTCTTTATGTGAAGGACTTGGGCTTCAAATATGGATGTGTAGAGAGATTGAGGTTTACCAATGAGAGGCAATATAATTGGCGTAGCTATGGATATGAAGAGGGGAAGGAAGATACGTTAGTATGGCTTGGGAAAATCTTCATCCTCTCCCTTATTTATAGTTGGTAGAAATATCCGACTTTAGCTGTTTTTGATAAATCTTTGAGTTCCGCAAACCAGACTATAACACGTGGCACAATGTGGCGCCATACACCTCAGGGGAAAGGTGGCAAATTGCTCGGGCAATCTTTATACATTATATTGTCTTATGATTAAGTCATAATATTTTGACCCATATTACTTGAATCCTTATGGTATTTCAAATGATTATTTGATCATTGTCAAAATAACGTTTATATTATCAATAGCAAACTCATGTGATTATTCAATCATTATCAATACATTGTCAATAACCACATTCTAATTCCAATTTATTGTCCAAATATCGATCATATTGTCAATAATCATGTTCTAATTCTTGACAATTCTTTGTGTAACAGTCTTGTAGTAATTCAAATACGATTACATTGTCATATTTCAATTTTTATCATTCAATTGAGTGGCAAACTCTCAACTTTGCAATTCGATTCTTGATATTTATTCGAGTGACAAATACTGTAACTTTACAGTTAATGCCATTCAATTCGATCACTTTGTCATAATCTTATAACCTTTCAATTGATGCAAATTCAAGTAACTCTCTCATATTATTAAAATTATGATCATTTTAAATAATTTGTTTATAAGATTTTTGCGGGATGTTACATCATTATTGTGCAAATTTTGGGAAAATTATAATGAAGAGGGAAGTAAAATGTGCATTGAAAATGTAAAAATATTTAAAATATGTAATTGTAATTGAAAAGCTGTCAAATTAAATAGTCAATTCAGTAGTAGGTAAAATTATAATTTGAGAAAATAATGAGAATCAAACAAGCACTAACTCTTAAATGATTATTATTAAAATTAACTTGCATATTTGACATTTAATTTAACTAGAAATGATCTAGCACTAGACCTCTGACACTATTATGGTACCAGACAGATGATGTGGTATAATATTAGCTACTGATGTGATGTGTAGGAGTGATGATGTGCTCATATCAGTGGCTAATATTATTCTGTATCATTATTTGATAGCATTACAGCACCATTCGTCTGGTGTTAAATCATTTTTATTAATTTAGTACTAAATTACACTTTATTATTGTTTATGCAGTTAGTTAAATTTAACATCAATGTAAATACAGTAATTATTTGAAAAGGTTCCTTTCAAAAAAATTTCAAAGGCCCGAAACCAAATCCACCCCACCCAAAATAAAAAAAAAATTAAAAAAAATAAGAACTCCGCATATATGCTACTAGAATTGGGATGGTTAAATCGTCATATACATTTTATATGGACCAGCTCACCAATAAAGATGACATATGATTTTGATAAATATCTATATCCCTTAGATTAATATAATCTTGCGATACGTATTTATCTCACCAAAATAACTAAGAATCTAGTAATAAGATTATTAGATTGTTAACTAATAATATTAAATAAGTTAGATGAATTAAAAGTAAAATATAATAAAGCATTAATCGAGTATATAAGTGGGTAACTATTAATATATTATTAATAAAATATTAATTTAACTTGTCAAATACTAAATCAAAGTTGTATATTTATTGATTTTGTTATACAAATCTAATGACTCGTATCTATTCAGTATTTTATTATTCATTATTATTATTCATTATTATTATTTTTGGAATTAGTCTTTCCGTACAATGCACGACTGAGAGGCTAGACTCATAGTTGTAATATTTGGTTATGATCTGATTATTTGACTGCTAATTATTACAACTTTAGATATGTTAACATTGCACGGCGTGTTTGGAGGGGACCAAAATTATAGACTTATGTATTTTACTACAAATATCCCGTAGTGATTTGTAATTCGCATATCAATTTGTAATTTAGACAATGCAACTAATATATTGTACTTTATTTATTACTTGATGTCGATACTCACACGTCAATTTTGATATAAATGTACACTATATCTGTACCGATACAACGCACGTGTGAATAAAATCTAGTTCTATATTATGACAATCTTTATCTTTTTGTATTAAAGAAAAATGTTCATTTATCTCAATTAAACCCAATATTCTAAAAAGCTCGCCTAGGCAATGCTTAGGCGGCATCTATGCTTGAAGCTTGAGTTCCACACTTCGTCACACTTTATTATGTATTGGTTGCGCTTTTATCGCGCATTGGTGAACTTAAGAGCGTATAAACTCAATGTTTGGTCTTGACGCTTTTCCTTGCATCACGCTTTTAAGAACACTGATTAAACCAATTATAACTCTCGGCCTTCAAACATGTGTGAATAAAAAAAAAATACAATTGAAAATGCATTTCTCCAAATGAAATACTTGTAAATTACAATTAAAGTTAAAAGTATATATCTCAATCAAAAATGAAAAAGCTTCATTGTATTGGTAAATCAAACTTCCAAAATCTCCACTTATAAACCTAATTAAAATTACATTCTTTTCCTCCATTCCTGAAAAGTCTACAATTTTTTGGACAAACTTCAAGTAATAGTAAACCTAATTAAAGTTACATTTTTTCTCCATTCATGCAAATCTACAATTTTTCAGACATACTTCAAGTAATAGTAGAAATAAATCAACATTTTCTTCAAAATTTAAAGTGAGTCCTTCCAAAAAGACAAAAAATTAAAGTGAGTGGGGATTTTGGCAGTAATGATCTCCCGCTAGATGTATTACTGGATTATCTCAAACACACACTTGATAGTAGATTATTAGAATAATTGTGTGAGTCTCCACATACAAAAGACCCACTGTGTGTAAATCTCTCTAATAATTGTCCACCACGTGTAGATATGGCAAGATTTGGGACTGTTTGGAAGTGTTTAGGGACTGATTGCGCAAAATTTCAGAAGATTTGTTTTTTTTAGGGGGTGGGGCGGGGGGCGTGGGGGCGTGGGGTTTGTTATTGTTAAGAATCAAATATATGGGACCATTTCGAGCACTATTTACATATTGGTATCCGAGAATTTATTCCATTGGACAAAAAGAAATTTCATCCATAGGCCGGCGTAGATGGCGTCGCGGGCGATTGCATCACGGGCGAGCCGGATCAAGTCGAAGCTTGAAACGGCACTGGAAGCGGCCTTCTTGGAGGTGGAGGACGTGTCATACCAGCACGCCGGCCACTCCGCCGTCAGAAAGAGCAGCGCAACCGAGACCCATTTCAACGTGAGTATTGTTTCAGCCAAATTCGAGGGCCAGACACTCGTTAAACGACATCGTACGGTGTATGAACTCTTGTCCGATGAGCTCCAGTGTGGATTACATGCCCTCTCTATCACCGCCAAGACTCCCAAAGAAGTCGCGGTTAATCATAGTTGCAGTAAAATTTCATGAAAGTATGGAACTAATTCACTCCCGGTTGCTGTTTATTGTTGTTTTTATTCTAGGTTCTGAGTGTTTATGACTCTAAAAGAAATTGAATTGGCCTTCTGCTTCCTGAGTGGTTTTTGGTTTCTTCTGTTTTCAAGTTTTAATCTTGGCATTTTTGAGTAACACGATTTTACTTGTCTCTAGAGCTTTGAAGTGATGAACGGATTCTAATGACCCATTATTTGATGATGATACTATAATTTGATAAATGAGTGTAGATTTTATGGGTGGGTGGGAATATGTGGATAATGAGTAATAGTTGAATGAGATCTGACCTCACCAGATGTGTTGTTGGAATTGATTCAATTCATAATTCGAAACAAAAATATGATGCTAAAGCATGCGAAGACGGGTATATTTGGAGGTGATCAGGTGATTGATTGTAGCGACTAAAAAATTTTCAAGAAAATTTTTAAACGCGTTTTATAAAATCGCTATAGTCTTTCGGTAAACAATTTTATACTTATAACCGTTTAGCTTAAGTGTCCAATACAAAGTCCCAATTAATTCTTAGTCCAACAACTCATCCATTCAACTCTTTCACTTCAGGCCCAATTCTTAATTATTTTAAGATTCAGCCCATTTAAAATTAAGCCTAATATACCGAGTCTGTCTCATTTTTTTAAACTCGTCTTAAGGCCAATCATATTTTAACTCACAGGCCCAAAATTTCAGGCCTTGTTCAAAGCCTAAGAAAATTTAACCCTACCAAACTTTGAATGTACGTTGAATTTCATTAGACTTGGGCTAACTGATTCTAAC
>CAVNYN010212582.1:0-22080 GCA_963692815.1 Nyctanthes arbor-tristis
TAGCACATCTCCACCGCCCTCACACCAAGAGAGTCGGATTGTCCAAATCCGAACAGTAGCCGAACCTGCTCCACCTGAACAATGTTTTCTCACGTGGTCAGCTAGTCTACAACACCAACAAGTTGCAACAATCACCAGTCCCCAGACGATCTCATTGAGAATTTTTGTATCTGCACCAACTCGCAAAGAACTAAACAATTTTTCCAGGTGCAACAAATTTGAAGAACCCCTTGCCGGATCCACCTCTCCAAATTGCCGATATAGTTCCTTCACAGCAAATACTCGATGAATATTTACAAGAAGATTCCTGACTAGATGGAGACACATCCTGCTTCCAGTCTTCAAATATAAATCTTCCCAATCACTATCGCTCATACTGGCTCCAGCAACTTTGTTAGAACAAGGAGAAAGTTTTCCTTTGAAAGCTTTAAATTGCCCAATCAAAATCAAGAAATTCCAGACTTGTTCTAGCCACAAGTCAAACTTCATTATCACAACTTCGTACTTGGCCATATCTTTCCTCTGCTCCACCTTGAACAAAACCTGACGCTTTGATACCACTGTTGGGAATTAATGTAAATTCCCCAATTACGCCCGCAGGACTGTTGTTCAAGGAATTTAATTGAGACAAGAAAAATAAAAGACGAAGACGAATTTAACGGACTATCAAAGCTTTCCACTGTATGATTAAAGTCGCTACAACCATACAGAATTTTCACTCGCCAAAACTCATCCCCCAAGTACAACAAGAAAAATATAACAAGCTTTGCCGCATCTACCAATTTCTACCCTTTGCCCAACCAGCAAACAACATAAGAAATCCCAAGACGCAAAGCTACTATTTTTCTTCCCAAGACTCTCTGACCCGACCCAAGTGACACCGAGAAAATCACCCTGAGTTTTACCACACCTAATTTTCTACCCTTCGAACAAACCACGAAGAGTTACAAGAAACTCTTCAAGGTGCTAGACTCACCAATTTTTTCCCTCAACTCGCTTGTACCACTTGTGCATAAAAGAAGAAGAAAACATCTCTATTTATAGGCTTCGTTTCCTTGGAAGACAAGGCAATCCTTCTATGATTTGGATTCCTTTTCCTCCTAGGATTCTTCTTCTTTCCCTTTCCTTTTCCTTTTCAACTTTGGATTATTTTTGACAATAAACCCAACAGTATCCTTTTGCAACAAGCCTTGCTTTATATATCATCACATCTCCTTTGGCATTTTCTTAACTTTGTACATCCATGTTACTCCAGTTGTCCTCTTGCCACTTGGAAAAGATACTAAATCCGAAATATCATTCTTCTCAATAGCTTCAATTTCCTCGTCCCTAGCTTTAATCTGTTTTTGTTCCTTGCAAGCTTCTTCAAAATTCAAAGGTTAAACATCAGCAAATAAACAAAATAAATTTGTGTATTCTGACCTTTGAGTTGTACTGTAAATATCATTGAGGCTTTGATATCTTGGGGTGGCCTTCAACAACATAACCTTTGGATTGTTCGACACAAACACCTTCACCAAGATAGCCATTAGGAAATGCAGACTTGATATCTAATAGACGAATCTTCCAATAATTCTGGCAACAAGGGAAATCAACAATCGAACTATCTCCAAGTGGGCAACTGGAGCAAATACCTCGTCAAAATCAATACCTTCTCATTGTTTGTATCATTTGGAAATAGGCCTTGCTTTATATCTTGTTACATCTCCTTTGGCATCTTTCTTGGCTTTGTACACCCATTTTGCTCCTATTGTCTCCTTGTCACTTCGAGGAGATACAAAATCCCAAGTATCATTCTTCTCAGTAGCTTTAATTTCCTTGTCCCTAGCTCGAATCTATTTTTCTTTCTTACAAGCTTCTTCAAAATTCATAGGTTCAATATCAACAAATAAACAAAATAAATTTGTATCTTCTGATCTTTGAGTTGTATTGTAAATAACATCGAGACTTTGATATCTTGGGATTCTTTCAATTGAAGATGTCCCTGATGAAGATGAAATTTTGTGACACTAGTGGAATAGCATCATTTTAAACCTCTTGGATGGTTTCTTCCTCATCCTCAAAGTATGGAAGAAAATCATAGGAAACTTCTCCATGATCACACTAATTCCATAATGGAGTTTCATCAAACTCCGCATTTGTACTGACAACTTTTGATGTACTTGGATTGAACAACTTGTATCCCTTTGAATTCTCATCATAGCCAATTAGGACAAGTTGCTCACTTCAATCATCTAGTTTAGACCTTTCTTGCTTAGGAACATGGACATAAGCATAGATCCAAATGCTCTCAAGTGCATAACACTTAGTTTCTAGCCACCGCAAGCTTCTTGTGGTGCTACGTTCTTCAAACTCTTGTTGTGTTCTTCAAATTCTTTAGGCATGTTCTTCGACTTGAGCATAATTCTAGCCATATTAAGAATTGTACGGTTCTTTCTTTCTGCAACTCCATTTTGTTGGGGTGACCTGGGAATTATCAAAGAATGACAAATATCATGTAACTCACAGAAACTATTAAATTTGTTATATTCAAATTCACCTTCCCTGTCAGTTCTTAAAATTTTGATCTCATAGCCACTCTCTTTTTCAACAAAAGCTTTAAATTTCTTAAATGCATCAAATGTCTCAGATTTACGTTTTAATAAGTAAAGTTTTCATGTTGTAATCATCAATAAATAGCACAAAGTAGGAGTTGTTACCAAGTGATTGGGGCTTGATGAAACCATGAACATTGGCATGTACAAGTTCAAGCGACTTGGTGGCTCTTGAGATAAATTGCTTCAGAAAACTCTTTCTTAGATGCTTGCTTAGTAAACATCTTCACACAATTGATCAGGATCATTAATTGTTAGAATGCCCTTTACCATTTTATTTTCCCCCAATTCTTTGAGTCCCCTCAAAATTCAAATGGCCATACCGCATATACCAAATCCATGATGGACTAGTAGTATAGGTTTTTAAACACATTGCACCATTATTTTTCAAATCCAACAAAACATAAGGTTCTTTGTCATGGTAACCTAGAAAACAAGGTTAGAGTCTTTATCTCTATGCCACAGCATATGATCTTCCATATGGATCTTACAACCTCTTTCCAAAAGTTGGCCAATACTTAGAATGTTACAAGTCAACTTTGGAATGTAATAAACATCATAAAGAATTTTATGACTTCCGTCTTTCATTTCATGCAAAATCGGACCTTTGCTTTTAATCACCACTTTGTGTTGAAACCGAAACTAACCAAATCTTTTTTCCTATTTCAAGCTCTACAAATTTGTTACAATCTCTAGTCTTGTGGTTGTTGGTTCCATTGTCAAGATACCATATTCTTTTTTGACCTATTGATTCCTCTTTTAGTGATGGAATCACATGTTTCTCCATATCATCTTCTCTATGCTCTACAATTTTTACTGCTTCTGCTATATTCTTGGTTGTACACTCCTAGGAATAATGCCCAAGCTTATTGCAAGAATAACACTCTCCTGTGATTTATCAAAATTTTCATTATTTCTTCTGTAATTTTCTCTTTCTCCTGCTCGTTCACGTCCTCTGTTGAAAGTGTCACTTTTGTTTTCAGATTGTAAATATTGACAATTTCTTCCTCAACTACATCCACACCCACATCCTTGGCCATGACTTCAGCAACGTCGAAGGCCATGACCTGTGCTAGATCCTTCTCCTTTGCATTTCAAATCATCTTTGCTTGAAACATTTGTTCAATTTACCCTTGCTACTTGTCACGATTCATTCTAGCTTCATGGGCTCATAATGACCCATTCAACTCATCAATGGTCATTATCTCCAATTCTTAGACGCTTCAATAGCAAAAACCACATGATCAAATTTGGTGTTGAGTGAGCGCACAATTTTTTCCACCACACGAACATCTAATACTATTTCTCCCAATCTCTTCATTTGGTTTACCATATTTAAGTGCCTCCCATGTTTGCTTAGATGTGGTTTCATTTGCAATTTTCTCAAACATGTCATCATCCAAACCTTCGTGAATGATGGTTACAGATTAATCTTTTTTCTAATCTTTCTCCGAAGAATCTTTTTTATTTTGAGAAAGAGTTGATTCATTTTCTGGCTCATGAAAACCATTTTCAACTACATCCCACACTCCTTAAGATCGGAAGAGCACACGTCATTCTAAGCACACAATTATCATAATTGAGTTTGGTGAGTTGTGGATAATGAAAACCAACAGCTGCTCTTTAGGATCCCATCCTAAAGCTTTGCTACCATCTTGTTGGAAGGTGGTGGATGCACTAACTATTTACAAAATAAAGAATGGAAGGATAATGAAGCTTGGAACTTTATTTCAATTGACTTGTTTCAAATAAGAGAATTACAGGACATACTATACTACTCTAGTGGATGATTTCAAAACCATAAAAGTAATACGAATGTATCTATTTAATGCTAGTAAAGATCCATTTATATAAGAAACTCACCATCCAATTATTACTTAGATAACTTAAGCTAGATTCATTAATAACTTAGATGTTTCAAGTTTAGTTTCCAGCACTCTCCCATAAAGCTATGGGAGGACCATGTGACATGACTTGGGCACATTAGCTCAATACATTATTTCTACAGAGAGTGGAAATGGAGAGAAGATTGTGCTTCATCTTTTTGGTGGACCTAGAATTTGTTGGATACAAAAAGTTGTAATTGTCTTACTCTGTCAACCTCCCTATTGAAGTGATCTAGTCTACCATAAGAGCTCCAATCGAAGGGTCTGCTTGAACCCTCCCAAGTTACCTTCATCTAGCCTTCTATGACAATGATGGAGAATCCGATCTTATAGCTCTTGGGTAGTTAATCTTTGATTCATGAAACCCTATCCATTACAAAGTATCACAGCAAGCGTATCTTTTTCATTTTACAATAGTGAGTCTAGTTTTATTTTATATTTTATACCTTTTACTTTTGTCCTCCACGCATTTTCCTTCTCAGTTGCTTTAGTCTCTCTAGCTATTTTGTTAGTTAGTTATTCGTTACAACTGTATTTTTCTAGATTTTTCTTGTACCTAAGTAGAGATAGCTTCTGTAATTAGTTAGAGTTTAACAAATCAGTGAAAGCACTATTTTCCCTCTCTAAATTTATTCCATTGACAATATGGTATCAGAGCTATTTGAAGGTCTAGTGTTTCAAATTTGGGAAACTTCCGTGTGGATCAGCTGCACTTCTGCATGATTCTTCGTTTCGTCGATACTAGTGGAAAAAAGAAGAGATGCTATAGGTAAAAGATCAATGAATATTGTAGCCACCAGGTCATAAAAGTCAGCGAGGGCCAAACATCAACAAAGGTCAACAGGTATAGGGTCTTGGAAACAGGCCTTAAGCGACTTACCCAACCCAACGACCTGGTGACCTAACGACCAGAAGGTCCGGAGACCTAATTCAGCGACCTTGGGGCATACATCTACTCTAGCACTCCTATAGTCCAGGGCGTCTGGGCGCCAAGACAGCGAGCTAGCAACGCCCTGACGTAGCGCCGAGACCTAGTGAGCTAGCCAACTGGTTAGCAACGTGGGAACCCACACAGGAATCTGTATCACTTATAGCTAATGGGACGCCAGCAATAAATACAAAACGGTGGTTATCTGCCCTATGCATGGCTTAAATAGCAATCAATAAAAAAGTGGAGGATTAACCCATGTCGATTGGACACTTATGTCATCCTTGTAGGTCCGGCATTAAATACATGTAATCATTATCCCCATGGAAACAACCATATGTATACTATAAATAGAGGTAAACAAAAGCGAGAAGGGGTTTGACACCCAAGTCTCACTCTTCTTGTCTTTCATACATTTATAGTCTTCTATTTATTACAAACACTACAGATATTCCTTGCCTTTTCTTTATTTACTGCTTGTACCAATTCAAATACAAATTTCCCCCGAATATAAATCTTTTTTGTTGAGCCGAAAGCTAGATTTCGCATCTAACAAATTGGCGCCGTCTATGGGAAGCTTATGAAAGTTTTTGAAAAGCAAATATCCGGTGAAATCTAACCTCTAATAAAAGCAAAATGATTGAGAGACGCTGCAAGAGTCAAAAGACAAGAACTAGTGACGTCGGACTGCCTCTCAAGCACATGAAAAACGAGCCACTACTAGTGCTAGCCCCTCACGACCGATAGCTGCAACTAGCAGAAACTCTCTGACGACATGTAAAGGCCCTCGCCGAAGAAGTTCGGCGATTGCAACAACATAATCCGCCAATTTCCAAGTAGCACATAATAGGATCCTCCTCTCATGGCAACTCTTCTTGGTGTGCCGAAGATGTCGAAAGGTCTCTAGCAAGGGCTAACCCTCAAAGGGATCATGTCAGAAGGAGATTAAGTTTTACTTCAACCCAAAACTCCGATCAACCAGTACCCAACGTGAGAGCCACACCACCTCCTGCTAGAAATACAGTCGAAAGCAGCATGTTTACCATGCTAGGGCCCCGCCCTCAGCAAGCTCCCAGACGTCCAAGGTTGCCAGAACCTATACGACCAAAAGAACGTAGATAGAGGAGGAGAAGTGTAACGCCTATGTACCACGCATCCAACTTGCTTCTAGAGACGCTACGAGGCCAACGACTAGCCCTCAGCAGATCCATGAGATGGATGAGCTGAAGAAATGGTCGAGCGATCTCGAACATAAATGGTCCAAAGGGAAGGTAGTAGATGACCTTTGGAGAAGGCAATCCCATTTTAACCTCTTTATTCGTCAAGCCGTCATGCCATCCAAAATGAAGCTCCCTTAGATAGGAACTTACTGTAGAGAATCAGACCCAATCACTCACCTTCATTGACATGTGGATGGAGCACCAAAATGCTACAGGAGCCATCATGTGCAGAGCTTTTACACTCACTTTAGAGGGTAACGCTTAGACTTGGAATGGCAACTTGGCCCCAGGGTCCGTGCACAGCTGTGAATAGCTTTCCTCTGAGTTCGCTTCCTAGTTTATGGGGTCCAAGGCTGAGGCCACCCCAGAGGAGATGTTGGGAACCATCAAGCAAGGGAAATTAGAACCACTTAAAGGCTATTTGGACCGCTTCAATAAACAGGTCATGACCATGGAAAAGGCAGCAAATGAATCACTTCTTATCGCGGCCAAATCGGGCCTTTACAATGACACCAGCTCTTGGTGGGCCATGCACGAAGACCCTCCGAGCACTTATAAGGAGCTTCTTAGGCAGGCTAAGGATTACATTAGCGCCGAGAAGGCCATTGAGCTTACTTCGCGAGCTGAAAACCCTCTAAGGATGAGAGGAAGGATTAGAAGGGAAAAAAGGACCTGTGACATGGCGACAAGTCTTCAAGCTCATTCAAGCCCTTTACCAAGCTCAATTCGTCAATCGAACACATCTTTAACATCTTGCAAAATGATCCAATTTTACCCCAAGACAAGGTCTTTAAGGAAGCTGCTGAAGGATGCTGACTAGTCTAAATACTGTAAGTATCATCGAAGTGTGGGTCACAACACGGATGAATATAGGCATCTCAAATAAGAGATCGAGAAGCTAATTGAATGGGGGTACCTGAGCGAATACGTAGCCAATCACCATGGGCAGGGCTGACAAGCTCGTCCCTATGTAGACCTCAACGCCCAGCTCCCACGGAACCAACCTCCAGCAGAAATTGGCGTACTTGTCAGTGGAAATAACAGCATAGAGGGCTCCAAGAGACAGAGGAGATGTCTCGTGAAAGAAGCCCCGAATTGTTACCACCGCTCATGGCACAACCCCCCGTCTCTCGTACCAGCTCGTTCTTCTCCTGCAACAAAGATGCTTATGGCATGTTACACCCTCACGCGGACACGCTGGTCATCACTATGCTGCTCTCAGGCATTAAAATCCACAAGAACTTGGTGGTTAATGGCAGCATTGTGAACATCATTTGCTGGCGGACTTTCCAGCAAATGAAAATAGACCCAAAGAGCCTAAGGCGATATGGTACCAGACTCCAGGGTTTTATTAGAGACTATATGGTAGTGAAAGGCCAGATCATACTCCTTGTCAAACTAGGAGACGATCCCTGCAAAGGAAAAATAATGACAGACTTCATTGTACTGGCCATACCTTCGAACCACAATGCCATTTTGGGTTGCCCAATTTTGTATGAGCTCATAGCCGCGACCTCCATTTACCATTATGTCATGAAATTCCCAACTTACTATGGGATGGCTATAGTGCGAGGCGACCAGTGGACATCAAGGGAGTGCAACCTGGATTACGCGGAAGAAACGACTCCCTTAAAAGAAGTTCGCAAAATCAACCCCAGAGTCAAGGGGCTGAATTATCCATTACTCTTAAACACTACACCCAAGTGTCAGCACACGAGGTACAGCAGCAAGGCTGGACTAATTTCTTTGTCTAGCCCTTGAAGGAGGAGTATTCCCTCCACCCGATTGTAGAGGTCAAGAGCACAGTGCCACTCATCCACAAGAGGTAAAAAGAAAAAGAAAGGTGAAAGCCGGGTATCAATTCTACATTTGTATTTTCTCAAGTTTTTTGTATACCAACGGTCAGGTCATGGCTAAAAAATTAATATGCTTATGTGCGTAAGCCATAATTTTGTGACCCAATAGTTAATTCAAAAGACGAGGGTTTATTCTGATGTGACATCCCCCTCTTAATGCGAACACAAGGTGAATCCGCTATAGCCAAGTATAAAGGTCTACGATCTAAGTTAGAACAAGCTTCCAACTAGCGACCTAACACTTGACCATGACTAGAACAAGCTTTTAGTCTGCGCTCAGGTCGAAGAGTTTGAGCTCAACCACTTGAACGCTCAAGTATAAAGGTCTGATGTCTTCTAAATAGCAGTCCAACACTTGACCATGACTATAACAAGCTTTTAGTCTGTACTCAAGTCAAAGAATTCGCGCTTAATGACTAGAACAAGTTTTTAGTCCGCGCTCAAGTGTAAAGGCCTGTGATCTAAGTTAGAACATACTTCTAACTAGCGACCTAACACCTGACCATAACTAGAACAAGTTTTTAGTCTGAGTTCAAGTGTATAGGTCTGCGATCTAAGTTAGAACAGTCTTCTAACTAGCAACCTAACACCTAACCATGACTAGAACAAGCTTTCAGTCTGTGCTTAGGTAAAAAAATTAGTGCTCAATGACTAGAACAAGCTTTTAGTCTATGCCTAGGTCGAAGAATTAGTGCTCAACGACTAGAACAAGCTTTTAGTCTGCGCTCAAGTGTATAGGCCCACGATCCAAGTTAGAACAAGCTTCTAACTAACGACTTAAAACTTGACCATGACTAGAACAAGCTTATACTCTAAGCTGAAGTCAAAGAATTCACACTTAACAACTAGAACAAGCTTTTAGTCTACGCTTAACTTTAAAGGCCTGTGATCTAAGCTAGAGCAAGCTTCTAACTAGCAACTTAACACTTGACCATAACTAGAACAAGCTTTTAGTCGAATAATTCAAGCTCAATGACTAGAACAAGCTTTTAGTCCGTGCTCAAGTCGAATAATTCAAGCTCAATGACTAGAACAAGCTTTTAGTCCGCGCTTAATTATAAAGATCTGCGATCTAAGTTAGAACAAGTTTCCAACCAATGACCTAACACTTGACCATGACTAAAACAAGCTTTTAGTCTGTACTCAAGTCGAAGAATTCGCTCCCAATGACTAGAACAAGCTTTTAGTCTGTGCACAAGTATATGGGTCCGTACACAAGCTTCTAACTAGTGACCTAACACTTGACCATGACTAGAACAAGCTTTTAGTCCGCGCTCAAGTAGAAGAATTCATGCTCAATGACTAAAACAAGCTTTTAGTTCACGTTCAAGTATATAAGTCTGCGATCTGAATTAGAAGAAACTTCTAACTAGCAACCTAACACATCTGTAACTAGAACAAGTTTTTAGTCTACCCTCAAGTCTAAGAATTCATGCTCAACGACTAGAGCAAGCTTTTAGTCCGCGCTCAAGTATAAAGGTCTGTAATCTAAGTCAGAACAAGCTTTTAACTAGCAACCTAACACTTGACCGTGACTAGAACAAGCTTTTAGTCTGGGCTCAAGTCAAAGAATTCATGCTCAACGACTAGAACAAGCTTTTAGTCCGCACTTAATTATATAGGTCCGTGATCTAAGCTAGAGCAAGCTTCTAACTAGCGACCTAACAGTTGACCATGACTAGAACAAGCTTTTAGTCTTCGCTCAAGCATAAAGGTCTGCAATCTTTGTTAGAACAAGCTTCTAACTGGCGACCTAACACTTGTCCATGACTAGAACAAGCTTTTAGTCTGTGCTCAAGCCGAAGAATTCGCGCTTAATGACTAGAACAAGCTCTTAGTCCGCGCTCAAATATAAAGGTCTGCGATCTATGTTAGAGCAAGCTTCTAACTAGCGAGCTAACAGTTGACCACAACTAGAACAAGCTCGTAGTCTACACTCAATAAGGAGATCCGTGACCAAGGTCATGACCAGCTCCTTACTTAGTAATCTAACACTCGGAGGCAGGTTGGCAAGGCTCCTAGCTCAAAGGATCAAAGCAAGCTGTCAGTCTGATGGGACATAGTCAGAGAAATCCTAGATCTACAATGACAATGTGTGAGGAACTAGGGACCAGGACGAATTTCTCGGCAAAGCGTCCTAACACTTAATATAGGATATGTTTGAATTTCGGACAAACGGGCGTAAACAGAGACGAGTTTTCCATTAAATAAAAGCGGCGTACGGTACGTTGCTTTGGAAAATATATAAATGAGCTATCAGTTGAAAAAATTTTCATTATATTCATCGAAGATTACAAAAGGGAAAAGGAACTGGGGTATGAAAAATTCCTAAACTTGACCTTCGGAGGATAAGGCCACGTTCCTTCCAGCTAGAGCAATGGTCTCAACTCCCACGGTGGAAGCCACATCTTCAGTACGCTCTCTATCATTAGTAGGGATCTCCATGCCTTCTCTTGTAGGGGCCGGCAACTCGGTGGGGCAGAGGAGCTTCTGATACGATTTTGTCCTTCTCGTCTTCATCGTCAGAGCTCACGAAGCCATACTCCTCTTTTAGTTTGGCAACCTGCTCTTTGAGGAAAGTTAAGTCATGCTCGGGATGCTCCCTCATAACCTCGCCGCAGATCTTCTTTGCCGTTTCATAGTGAAGGCCAATGTTAGCACTCTTCAACGGCTTTGTATTTAGCAGATGCCTCTTGGTATTCAACAAGATCGCTCGCGGAAGCTCTTCTCTCAGCCTCTTTCAAAATCTACTCATGGCTTGACCTCTTTGTCACTAGCTGGCTCGCCAAGTCCTTGAACTTCCTCTTCCAGGCCTCCATCTCAGTCTACAGATCGGCTGACTCCCCCTAGCTACATGTAGTACCTGCTCTTCCTCCCTAAGAGCCAACTCCGCCTCTCCTTGGCCTTACTGGCCTCAGCTACCTTACCAGAAAGTTTCCTATTCTCTCCAAAGAAATGCCCCACACGGGCCATATTGTGTTTATCTAAGATAGCCTACCGAGCTCACATCACTGCGCTTACCTGCAGAAGCTCAGCCATCATCGAGTTGGCCATAAGAGCCTTTCTACTTTCTGGACTAGCCCCGCGCCATGCTACTCATGGCATTCGTGATAGGCACTGGCATCTCTGGGATGCTGGCTGAACAGGGCTTGCTAGCCAAGTTGAACTTGAGTGGTGCCTTCGGTTTTTTGCTGATAAATTTCTCCATCTCAGCCCACTAGCTTGATCCACTGGGAGATAAAGATCTCCACACAGAATTTTGATGGGTCCTTTAGCAGGTCGCTCCTTGTAAGGAGCAATGGGTACAGGAGTAGCAGGAAGGACGGGTAGAGGATTGGCTATGGGCCCCAGGATTGCTAATAGCCTTTTCCTAGGTCGCTCTGAGGCAGCTGCATCGTCAGCTATCATAGGCCTCTTCCTAAAGGCCTTCTCTTGCCTCATTCTCTTCTTCTTCTCCTGCCTCCTCAAAGCCTCATTGAGCTGCTCAGCAGCCCTCATCTCCTAAGCTTTATCGCGCACTACTTTTTTCTTCTCCCAAGTAGCCCCCTTTGGCCCTTGGAAAGATACTTTTTCCCTAAAAATGAACAAATGCTAGGACACTGAAAAATATCTCAAAGGCAAGACATCCAGGTACAAAAGAATAGCTTACAATTGCTCAGATTCCTGGAAATGTGCTCGGGCCTAGGAACAGATAGGTCAGTGCTTATCAGGAAATCCTTGTCTACCAGATCCATGACATGATGATGATCTAGTGTTTAGGCCACGAACTCAGCCCGCTCCTAAAATAGTGTAGATAATGGTCAACCTCGCTCGATAGCTAACAAAAAAGAAAATACAATTAAAGCATCACTCTATCAGCCCGCGGAAGAAGTTCTATCGAAAATATGCTTACTGAGTTCTATATAGCTCGTGATGTTGCTCATGTCCCCGTCGCTAGGACTCTGCGGACTCCTCCACTCGCCCCGCACCCAAAACGAGCCCTCTTTCCAACTGGGGCCGGATTCAGATGCCTCTCTCACCAAGTTTCCTCAGAGATATAATGCCCCAGCCTTAGACCATGCAAGTAAGTGAAACCACCCTCTTTTGGAGGGTGAGGTCCTTAGAACATAGTACTAATTGAAGTCCTATTGACTCAGATATCTCCATCCTTTGTGTTGCCACAAAGCAAGGACTCCCTCTTCCAGCTCGCAGGCGTAATTTGAGAAGGGGCAACTCCCCAGGACCACAACAGCCCAGTGATAGGCTACAAAAGCGAAACGTGAAAGCTAGCTTTAAACATCCTGATGCCCGCTACTATGCACCCTTTGGGGGGCAATGAGCCCGCTCCTCTTCACAAGGGACCCAAAGTACGACAAGGTTAGGAATGCGGTTATCCTGCCTTATCGCGTGTAGAGTCTCCTTCATTTTGGAAGGAATATGTTTACACACCTACGGCCAGTCTTTATCATGAATCACTGCCATCAGAGGCCTCCCACTAGAACTTACCTCCTCATCTTACTCACGCTCAGCATCCGTCCGATCAAACTGGACTCCTGGCGCCAAATCCAGCGTTGCCCCGCTGTTTTCTTACCCATAGATCATTCTATGTCTACTGCTATGCCTTCACCTACATCACTCACTAGAAGAGAGCCCTTTCTACCCTCCATTCTATGAAATCCCTTCAGAAACTAGAAGATCACTTAGGGTTTCCGACAGGTTAGCAGAAAAATCCCCTATAAATTAGGAAAATAGTGTTTTACCTTGGCACTGATACTATCTCAGAAACTTTGAGGGACACCGAGAAGGGATCAACAAATCACAAAGAAGTCTAAAGAAAGTGGCAGCAGAAAACTCCTGGAAACTGGCTGCAAAAGAGGACAATGCGGAGGGGGAAAAGGAATGAATAGAAGGGTGTAAATAGAGTTTTGTGGGAAGATAGAAGGTCAATAGCCGCGTTGGATACTGGGAACTTAAGAGGCAACATTCAGAATAATGATCATTGTCTTTAAGACCCCTGAACATGCCACTCCAATAAACCACAGACATGCAGCAAAGATTGCCGCCTCAAACCGTTTTTGAAATTCAATAAGTCATATTTTAGGCGGCAAAAAGTTCCAATAGAATCGCCAATTAACCTTCAAGGCCAGTAAACTTGGGCTCGAGGAATAGTGACCTTGAGGGGGCATTTTATAGCCACCAGGTCATAAAAGTCAGCGAGGGTCAAAGGTCAACACAGGTCAGTGGGTATAGGGTCTTGGAAATAGGCCCTAAGCGCCTCACCCAACCCAACGACCTGGCGACCTAATGACCAGAAGGCCCGGAGACCTGATTAAGTGACCTGGGGTGGACATCTATCCCACCACTCGTACAATCTAGGGCGTCTGGGCACCAAGATAGCAAGCTAGTAACGCCCCGACCTAGCGAGTTAGCCAACTGGATAGCAGCATGGGAACTTATGTGCGAAATCTTATCACTTACGGCTAATGGGATGTTAGCATTAAATGTGAAATGGTGGTTACCTACCCCATGCATGGCTTAAATAGCTATTAGGCAAAGAGTGGAGGATTAATCCTTGCCAATTCGACACTTATGTCATCCTTATAGATCCGGCATTAAATACATGCAATCATTATCCCTACGCAAGCAAGCAAATGTACACTATAAATAGAGGCGAAGAGAAGTTAGAAGGGGTTTGACACCCAAACCTCACTCTTCTTGTCATTAACACATTTATAGTCTTCCATTTATTACAAATACTACAAACATTCCTTGCCTTTTCTGCATTTACTGCTTATACCGATTCAAATACAAATTTTTCGTGAATATAACCTTGTTTGTTGAGTTGTAAGCTTAATTTGGCATCAACAAGTACTATTCCAAGTAAGATCAATCCCTTCGCTCTACTCAATTCTGGTCATTTGGTAGCAAGTGTTGTCGATGGTCAAAACAATCCATACCTCAATAATTCTGATCACCTAGGTTTGAATTTTGTTTCTCATATCTTGATTGGGAAAATAGCATTAGTTGGTAAGAACAAATTGTGCTTCAATGATGGAACTGTTCTAAGACCACAAAATACTGATGTGATCTATAATCAGTGGTGTAACGCCCTGAATTCTAAGCACTCAAGACACTACTAAACTTTTTTTCTTTATTACTTCAGTTAGTCCGGAACCTTGAGATTAATATAAACAATTGCGGAATCTTTTTTTTCTTCTGTAAATAACAGATGAATATTTTATAAGCAGCTTCTAATGGAGCCATTGTCAATAATCAACGCTTAAACAAAACTGTTGCTAAACTATTCAATGTTGAAAATAGAAGTAATGTTTGAAAATACTTTTAGCCTAAAATAATGGAAACATTAACGAATAAATGTTATTCCTTTTCTTTTTTCCCCCGATCAATTGCCCTCCTCAGTCGAGTCGCTGCCAGATCGGAAGAGCCTGAAATGTTTGGAATAAAGGGGTGAGTGCTTCGAAGAAACACTCAGTAGATTCCCTGCGCACTAACTTTTTAAAAAAATATTGCAATACATATCACGCTATTTAACACAATGTACACATGAAATTTATGTCTGTGGGCTTGCCTTAATACAAGAAAATTATCTATGTCTGTGGGCACGTCAAATGACAAGCTAAATCTGTGGGCTCCCAATTAAGGTGAGCTAGGTCTGTGGGCTCCCGATTAAGGCGAGCTAATTATGCACATACTTTCTATGGTCTCATAAATTACATTTAGCACATGCACAAACACATCATATGTAATTGCATTCATTCTTTTCATGAAAGGTGTGCACATAACTTTGGAAAATAACTTTTGTAAGGAATCTACCTCTTAAAGCCCCCTTTTTTTTCCTGAGTTTGAGCTATAAGGACACTAGAGATCAAATCCCGTGTCTCATCTATCAAATAATAAATACATTTTAAGTTAGAAATTTGGAAATATTGGAAATTAAATAAAAGTATAGATTTAAATGTAAACTTATAAAAGTTTCTGGGCTAGAATATAATTTTGTAAAACATTAAGGCTATGATAGGGTATTTCAAAAGTTGCGAGATTAAAATGGTTAAAATTGGGACTTTAGGAACTGAAATGGAGCATTTCAAAAAATCAAGGTATTAAAATTGACTGGACAGAAAGATTTTCAGCCAACTTGGACTCCTTTAAAAATCGAGGGACCGAACTCTGCTGAAATGAACACTTTGAGACTAATTAAAACATTAAATAGACTCTAAGGGCTATCACGACACATATCTAAAACGTGGGGACCTGAGGTGCAAAATTTGATTCAATTAATCTCTAACCCTCTGCCCAAATCGACTAAGGAAGAGACTCGAGAAGGTGAGGGCAATGAGAGATAGTGGTTTGAGGCTCAGGGTTTGATGGGGTTTGGGTGTGGCGCGCAGATGGGTGTTGTTTTCAAGGAAGCCGAGGCTCGGAAGGGACGATGGGGTTTGTGTAGTTGGTTTGTGACGGCTCGAGGGATTCGGGTTTAGTGGTTGGCGAAGGCTCAGCGGGAGTCGTGGGTCCGGTCAGAGGCGCGATGAGGCTTAAGGGGGCTCCGGTTCGAGGCCTTGGTCGCGGTTCACAAAGGGCTCGACCAAGGCTCAAAGGTTCGAGGGGCCGAGAGTTCAACAGAGAGTGGAGGTTCGAGGGATATTTGGTCACTTGTCTGTGGTGTTCAGACGATGGTGGTGGTTCAAAGGTAGTGAGCTCAAAGGAGGATGGAGGCGATTGGGGCTCGACCGGGGTTCAAAGGTTCGAATGATAGGAACGGGTTCGACATTGGCCTTTGATTTCTGGTTGCCACTTTCTAGGTTTTGGGATTTGTTTTGGGATGGAAGGGGCGGCCGGGGTGGTGTTGGCTGGCAACGGCAGTGGCCGCGGTAACGGTGTACAGCCGCAGTGGCTGCGGACAGGGTTCGGGTCAACATTGGCCAAATCTTGGGGTCAACTTGAGGGCAACAGTGGCTGCCAATTTTTGTTTGTGTGCATTCGTGTAAACCCGTGTGACCGCGTTTGTGTATACCTTTGAATGAAAGGTTTCAGAATGTATTTTCTCCGGCGTGAATGTGCTTGTGATTCCTGTGCTGGGTTTTATGTATTTCTTTGTATGTGTATCAATGTAATTTTGGGCAGATGTGTTTGTAATGGGAGGGGTTGTGTGTGTATGTTTTCCGAATGCTGGTGACTAGAATGATTTGGTCTGTAGGCATATATGTATATACAATAGGGGGAAAAGAGTTGGGACGTGAGTGGAATTGAGGGAGAGATAGGGGATGGCCCTGGTTGAATACAATTAGCAACCAAGGGTCAGATGGAATTCAACGTTTTTAAAATTTTGAGTAGAGTTAGGAGTTTTATTTGGCTAGAATTTCTCTAGAATGGACCTTAAGATTGTTTAAAGGCCTGGTTTAAATTTTTGGGCTTAAGATGAGTTTACAATAAGATGGACTTAAGATATTGGCCTATAACTTAAATGGGCCGAGAATTAAAATATGTAAGAATTGGGCTTGGATATGAAAGTACAATTGGGGCTGAATTTTTCTTAGCTAATAGACTTGATTTAGTATTTGTATTGGATTTAAAATTTAGAAAACAAGATCTGATAAAACACAAATTTACATTCTTCTTTAAAATAAATAGACACGCGATTCCTTTAGAATCTTTACCGTGACCAATTATTAAATAAAGGATCAGGATGGTAGCGACATGCTTTAATTTCTTTAAAATGTTTTAGATAGAATTTTTTTTCATTTGTGAAAAATCCGGTCGCTACAAGTGGTGTCGTTGCAACTCTATGGTTATGTCTTGGTTGTTCACGATGTCTCTATAGAAATGGCTGAGTGTGATGTTTACAGAGAATGCTTATGAAATTTGGAAAGATTTCTATGGTAGGTTTCATCAATCAAATGGCCCTAGAGTTTTGAGCTAAAACCAATGTTAAATTCTTTAAACCAAGGACCTTAGATGTCAGAAGTTACTTTACTAAGCTGAAATCTCTATAGGATGAGTTGAAAGAAGTTAGGCCAGTTCTAGTCCTTGGATGTGGTAGAATGAAAAACTGTGCAGTCTTAGAAGCAGGACTATGTGATGTATTTTCTTATGGGCTCGAATGAGTCATTTGGCTAGATCAGGGCTCAGATACTTATAATGGAGCCCTTGCCTCCCATCAACAAAGTATTTTCCCTTGTGATTCAAGAAGAAAGATGAAGCCAAGTCAATGCAGTGCCTATTGCAGCCATGGCAGCTGTTACTCAGATAGTCCATGGAAAAGACAAGAAATGTACTTTTTTTGTGGTACACTTTGGTATAAAGAGAATGAATGTTACAAGAAACATGACTATCCTCCTAGATGGAAACCCAACCAAAAAACAAAAAAAAAAAAAAAGGTATAGAGTCTGGTTCAGGGGGGAGCAACAAAGTATAAGTCAAGCCAAGGATTCACTGGTCCCAATTAAGGTTAGTTTGACAATGCCAATGGGGCTGCTGTCAAGCTTTCTGCGAACAATTTTGCTATAACGATAGAAAGCTCAAGTCATGAAAATGGAGATCTTAGCTCAAGGCTGACAATTAGCCTGTCTCAACAGTGAATCATCTTCTTGACAAATCAATTATAGTCTATTCCTTCCAGCACTTTAGATCAGCCATATGCTTCTAATTTCACTGATAAAGTATCTCTGATTCCTAGTGATGCTTGGATTCTAC
This sequence comes from Nyctanthes arbor-tristis, assembly GCA_963692815.1. Taxonomy (NCBI): domain Eukaryota; kingdom Viridiplantae; phylum Streptophyta; class Magnoliopsida; order Lamiales; family Oleaceae; genus Nyctanthes; species Nyctanthes arbor-tristis. The sequence continues at coordinate 18,175 of CAVNYN010212582.1, forward strand.
GCTCTTCCGATCTTACACATCATGTAGGCCATGATCCTTCTGTGTTCATTTCCTTTGATAGCTCAGTATTTGTGTCTCACTTACATTTTCCAAATGGTGAAAAAGTGAAAATAGAAAATGTTGGTACAGCTTACTTAAGTTAGAAGATAACTTTGATCTAGGTTCTTTATGTGCCAAATTTTCAATACAGTACGGTATCAGCCTAATAGAGGAAGTCTGTTGTTTTTTTATTTTTAATGCTCAGTGCTGCATGATCCAAGACTAGCCTCAAACTTCCCAGTTTGGGAAGGGTAAGAGGCTTTGCAATCTGCACTATCTATAATTTTCAAGAATAAAGTCTGTCTCTGCTGCTCTTGTTGCTGTTAATGTTGCTGAGAACTTGTGGCACAAGAGGCTTGGAGACCCACCTTTTCTTGTCAAGCAAAAGGAAGAAAATTCTTTTGTATTCGGTCATAAAGGAAATAAACCTTTTCATTGTAGTGTCTATCAATTCCATCAATGTCAAGGATCAATTAGACAAGAAATTACAGTTGTCTAGCTAAATACACAAATGAAGGAACCCAGAGGATCAAGTTGCTAGAAGTCGCGAACTTAGGACCAGATTTTGCAATTTCTATGGTGTTGGGAAAATTGGTCTATATGGCCACAACAAACTGTCTACAGATGCACATTTCATGAGCCGAAATATCAACCAGCAGCAAATTTCTTCATTGTAGCCGCAAGCCTCAAACATTACAGCCACACTGCTATCATTTAGCAGTGCTCGTAAATGACTCCAATTTGAATTTTAACCCTTTTTAATTTTCGATTTCTTTTCTTTTCCTTCCTTGTTTAGCTCCAACTTATCCTACACTATGTATAGGTTAGATTAACATTTGTTTTAAAAACTATGAACTTTCCTCATGAATTTGAATTGAATGATATTTCAAGTTGGAGATTACTTCTCCTTCTTCATTCTTGTGTTTGTTGTTCTAAATTTTTAGAACATAGACAATCAATTTCAAGGGTGAAATTCCTAGTGTATTTTATCTTATATCTTGGGGGTTTGATTCCACATCTTATTGGGAGTTAGGGTTTGACATATTCTAATTTACTTTGGGTTGGATTCTTGAATTCAAGATAAATTCTACTGACTTTTACCAGATTTAGCTTTCTTAGGTGACTTCCAATCAAGTGTAGGAATCGGCGCTGTTCCTTATCAACTGTTGTCGATGATCATAGTAGGTATACTTGGATTTTCTTATCAAAACAAAAATCCAATGTTTATCAGATAGTTCCTAATTTCTTTGCTATGGTGAAGACTCAAATTGGAAGAAATACTAAAACAGTAAGAACTGATAATGCCAAAGAGTTACAATTCACGGAGTTTTTCAAAGAAAAGTGTGTTCTTCATCAGTTTTCTTGTGTATAAAGGCTATAAAAAAATGTTGTTCCTAAGAGAAAACATCAACATTTGCTGAATGATGCAAAAAGTTTAGTATTTCAGTCAAACTTGCCACTTAAGTACTTGGGAGATGTTGTCTTGTCTGCTGCACTTCCTATAAAAAGGTTACCTTTACCCTTGCTTGAATTTCATTTTCCTTTTGGGAAAATCTATAGCAAACCACCTACATATAGACATATTCAAGTTTTGGGGTGCTTGCATTGTGCCTTTACTTCGATCAATAGGAGACATAAATTTAGCCATAGATATATAGCTTGTGTTCTTCTTAGTTTTTCCCTTGACATGAAGGCTTATAAGTTACTTGAAATTCAAACTAGCACCATCATTCTGTCAAGAGACGTCATATTTCACGAGGACATCTTTCCTTTCATAGGAACAATATATGCTCAGTCAGAGGTGGATACTATGTTCCAGAGATCGGAAGAGCGTCTTACCATCACATTCTGTTTCTTTGGTTTTTGTTTATGATTCAGTGCCTTCACAGTCCCTTAGTAAATCACGAAGACTTATAAAGAGGCCTACCTATCCACAGGACTATTATTGTGGTTGTACCTTGTCTACTGCTCATCCTATTTCTTGTTATTTGAATTATACGAAGTTACATCTTTCCTTCTACGATGCTATTATGAGTGCTTCTGTAGTGATGGAACCTCAACACTACCATCGAGCTGTTGGAAAGCCTGAGTGGGAGCAAGCCATGAATACGGAGTTGAAAGCCTTAGAAGGCAACAATACTTGGACAGTTGTAGACCTACCAGAAGGATATAAAGCTGTGGGTTATAAATGGGTGTACAGAGTAAAACACAGAGCTGATGGCAGTATAGAAAGGTTCAAGGCCAGACTTGTTGCCAAGGGCTTTATATAGCAAGAAGAAGTGGATTATCATGAGACTTTTGCCCACGTAGCTGAGACTGCTACTATCATAGTCACTCTAGCGCTTGCTATACTTTAAGGCTGGTTCTTACACCAGCTTGATGTAAACAATGTCTTTCTCCATAGAGACCTTGCTAAAGAGGTATATATGTTTATGCCTATTGGATATAGTCCAAAGGAGGAGATTTCTTACTTCAAGAAACCTATGTGGAAGCTCAATAAATCCTTGTATGGGCTTAAGCATGCCCCTAGACAATGGAATGCCAAGCTCTCCTTTGCTTTTTGAAGATGGCATTGTGCAAGCCTCCATAGAGAATCATTCTCTCTTTATTAAAAGGTCATATTCTATATTTATGGCTTTAGTAGTATATGTTAATATGATAATAACCTGCAATGATGAAGAAACTATAAAGGTGTTTAAGGCTTCTCTTGACTTAAACTTTAAGTTGAAGGATCTAGGTCTCTTGAGGTTTTTTCTAGTACTTGAAATAGCCAGGACTAGTCATGTATTACTTTGTTCGAGAAAGCATATGCATTAAATTTGCTTGAAGGGATAGGATTTCTGGGTTGAAAATCAACATCTATGCCTATAGACCCTAATTTTAAATTGAGACAAGAGAGAAGGAGATGATGTAGAATATGCCTGTATATATAGAATATTGATTGGAAAGTTGTTGTATTTGACAATTACTAGACCTGATCTCTTTTATTCTGTAAATAGGCTAAGTCAATATTTGGCCAGACAAAAGGTTCCACATCTCAAGCCTATTAATAGAGTATTGTAATGTGTTAAATCAACTCCAAGACAAGGTCTTTTTTTTCCAATTTCACCTTCTATTTCTATTCCCTAGCTAAGTGTTTTTACTGTGGCTGATTGAAGAGCCTGCTTAGATACTAGAAGATCAGTCACTGCTTACTGTGTGTTTTTGGGTCATACATCAATATCTTGGAAGTTAAAGAAGCAACCAATAGTGGCTAGGTCATCCTCTGAGGCAGAATACGCGTCCATGGTAAATGATACATGTGAGGTTATTTGGCTTCTGTCTTTACTTAAGAAATTAGGGGTTTTGTATACTTTCTTGCCATTCTTTACTATGAAATCTGCCATCTCAGCACATTGCTACTAACCCAGTATTTCATGAAAGAAAAAAGTACATCGATATAGATTGCCATTTGGTTTGTGAGAAGGTCCAAGCTAGAATTGAGAAACCAGTTTGTTGACGTCAAATTTTGGTTTGACCCAAAAAACGAATTTATATATGCGGGAAACTCGTGTTTTAATTGATTTGAGTAATAAATGCAAAACTTTTAATGAGTTCGGTGATTTTATGGGGAGAGGTATGAGAGAAATAAATGTGGAGAAGATAAAGATTTTTCGTAAGTGAGGGAAGTTAGTGTCTCTTGTGTATCTCCCTCTATTTTATAGAATTTGATTTGGCAAGTAATCATTACAAGCATTTAATACATAACCAATAGAAACCTTTGTCAAGTATACTTAGCTGGCGTTAAGTATCAGCTTCATTGACTAGTTAGCTAGCTAGATGATGTCATGCAAAAGACAAAGACTAACTTTACATTAAATGCTATTG
>CAVNYN010212587.1:0-15489 GCA_963692815.1 Nyctanthes arbor-tristis
CCTTGAATATATACCAGTAAGGGCATTAATAATACACAAATCCGATTCAAAACCCACCTTCGGAACATGTTCATGAACCTCAATCCTCATCTCCAAATCCATCAAACTTCCGCATGCGTTAACAACAGAAGGAAAAGTGAATCTATCAGGTTCAACTTTGGATTGTCTCATTCGTCTATAAAAATCTAACCCTTCAGCAGACAAAGTATTTTGTGTCATTGCTCTAATAATTGTATAGGGATGGATCGTTTGGAGGTTCTTCAGGTCTCCCGCTAAGGCTAACGCTTTTGAAATCGAAGATCCTTGCTTTCCATCTGCAATGAATCTAATGCCACTGTGTGGACTTTCAAGGCAAACGGCATTCATCTGGGGTCGAAATGCGAAAGTAATCAAAATTGAGGGTGTTTGGGAAAATTTTGATAAAATGAAACGGTGTTGGAGCGGTCATCGTATTATTTTGTTTCACTAATATTCGCACCCATACGCACGAATAGGCATGTCGAAAAAAAAAATTAAAGATAAAGGAGATGAGCCGATTTTCAAAACCTCTTTAAAATTTTGTAACAAAACTTCTCATCTCATATAGCATGTATGAATGCTACATGAGATGGAAATTCATAAAATATACATGACGTACATTTATACATACTACACGGGGTGCCAAATCGCTCTTCCGATCTCTGAGAGGTTTTTGAAAATTTTCTTAAAAGAGGTATAACCATGAAAATTATTTACACGTGTCAGGAACCTGATAAGCCATTAATAATTATCACCATACTAAATAAGAAGTCAAAAATCGAAAATTGATGTTGTGAAAAATAGAGCGAATATATTGAATTACATATGTAATAATAAACAGTATTAAATATGTATTCAAATCGAAATACAAAAATGCACTAATAATCAATCATCATCCACTAAACTTCTTATATAAAATGGTTTGTCATATGTAATAGATCGGAAGAGCGTCGTACTTTGATACCTAATAGATATAGAATCTGAAAATTAATATATATATATATGTGTGTGTACGTGTGTGTGTGAGAAATAAATTAACATACTACATTTTATAATCTGGTTCATTTATTGAAAAATGCATGAATATATATTACATAGTATGACATTGAATTATGTACAATCTTAATATCTTTATATACATATATAAAAGAGCCAACTCCAATTACTGTTTTCTGGAACAGTACTTTCCTATTTTAGCCCTAATTTTGTTTCAAAAATTTCCAATTTTATCCCTGTCCAAATCCTTCATTTGCCTTTTGTTCCTCTATTCATATACGTACAGGTTCTTTCCTCTCAAAAATTTCCAGACTTTTCTCTGAGCTCTCTCTTCCAAATCTGTATGTTCTCTGTTTTTTTTTTTTTTTTGCTTTGGTTGTCTTATCGATTCTGCCGCTAATCTTAGCCACAGCTCCGGTGACTCCTCCTAGAAATCCGCTGATCCTTGATGGTTATTCGACGCAAATCAATCATCGAAGAGAGTCACATATGACCATCGGTGTCGGCTCCACCTCCTTTTGAATTTTCTAATTTCAGCGGTAAGATTTTATTTGATAAGTTTCCTTGTTCTGTCATTTTTTCTTTGTATCTGTATTTTGGTTTAATTATTCTGAATATTTGTTTTTGTTCCTGGATAGTGGTATTGCATTTACGTGTTAAATTTGGATCGGAAGAGCACACGTCTTCGGGGAGATTTTTTGACTTGGATCTGTAGATCGTCGGATTAAATTTATTGTCTTTTACTTGTTTTTATTTATGTTTCTAGAGCTACAAATTTTTCCATTGCAAAAAAAACTGGTATGATTTGCTGTTTTCCTTGTATTCTGTTGATGTTTCCATTACTATTTGGGAATATGACATGGGTAACTATAAGTATTTATAGTTTGTTTAGTTATTTCTGTTTGTGTAATTCAATTCTACTCTTTATTCTGGTTGGAAATCCTTATATTTATCTAAGTTTTTTTTTGGGTCGAAATGTATTATTTTTATGGGACTATCTGTCGTATCTATGCACTGTTGCCCTCTTTCATATCAGTATGGGGAGTGGCCTAGGACCTGAGGCTTTTATCGAATGGTTTGAAGCTTACATCTTGAGGATCATTTGTTATTCATTTGCTTTTGACTTAGTGAAGTTCTTACCTTTTCTATGCTTTCTAATGCTGCCTTAGCTTTTCGGCCAACTTTTTATAGCCTAAGGAAATTTATAGTCCTTTGGTTTCCAGAGGATGATTACAAAGACAATAGTTTCAACCAGTTTCAAGATTGAAATTTTAGGAATTTTGCCCAATCAGAACCCCTGAAAAATTAATATGAGATGTCTATTTTGGAATTTAATTGTTATCCGAACCACCACAATCCAATTCATGAGATCGGAAGAGCGTACAGGAAAATTACACTTGCATTAAATGGTCCAACAAAGCCTGTTATTTTGGGTATATTTCCATATTCCTTCTTCGGTGTGCATTTATTCCTTGAGCAAAACTGATACTAAAATAGTGTACTACTTCTACTAATTATATCATTTTATTTTCATTTTCGCACTGTATTCATTCAACTGTTTTATTACTGTAATACTAAAATTTCACTGGTGATTAGTTGAATGAATTTAAAGTACAAAGGGAAAAAGCATAGAAAAGGGGGGAAATAGAATGCATTGGCTATCTAACACACATGCATAGCCTATCTCCTCAAAGCAAATGGTCTTAACTCTTTAAGATTAATTTTATGATTTTAACTCTTTAAGGTTAATTTTTTCTTTCTAAAAAAGAAGGGCTAATTTATGGAAAGACATTAATTTATGGTTTTGATTGAAAATTCCTAAACAGATTAAAAAACGTGATAAAATATATCTGATTTAGTTGTAACATAAAATTGTGAACTAAATAATGCTTTTTGTTGAATATGTTTCTGTTCACTTACGCTTGATTTTTATATAAATGTCCTTTTAGGATCATATTTGTTAGTTACAATAGAATGTGAATGTGTTGGATTTTATCTGGGGACACCGTATCTTCAAAATCTCATCCATGAATATTTGCCCGTATGACTGTTCTCTTAAAACTTCCTCTGAAGAGCAGCTTTGTTTTTGCTGTTAGTTTCTCCTTTCTATTTCAATCATGGGTAAGCATTTGTTGTTCCTGATGCATCATATTTTTTCCATATATTGGCAGAGAAAAATGGCGAATGAGTTTTATCGGGTGCTAAATCTTCCTGAGAAGACTTTTGGTCTGTATTTCCCATGCGATGTGAATATAACATTAAGGTAGCTTGTTTCTCCAAAATTTTATTCTTTGTTGTTGTTTTTTTTTTTTTCATTTTCTTGTTGCGTTTTTTAGTCAACATAGTCATATCTGAAGAATAAATTCTTGTATCCATCTCCTTTAGTATTGAATCCTCCTTGGTCATTCGCTGTGGATTTTTTTGGGGATAATTGAAAAACTTGAGAAACATTAGAAACTATCTTTCGAATGGAAAACATTTGTAAACTACATCCATTAATAGCATGTGATTCTTTTATTATTATCTCACAATATCGCCAGATGCAGTTCCAACAGAATTTTATGATTTGTTATTACTAATTTACGACGAAGATAATGCTAAAAAAAGCATATTGTGTTTACAGTATTATTAGGGAATGAGTTACTAGAGATGAAATTTGACGTTCCAGTGCAATGAATTTCAAGGATTTCTTGCTTACATAGGTCAACTCAAAAAGTGAACATGGTATCTTGTAAGGTATATACTCATTTAGTTGCTGAAAATTTATTATTTCATTTTCTTTTACTTTTTTGAATTTCCATTTCTTTCTTCTAATATTCTTATTGGATTTGGATTACATACCTCTGTGTGTGTTATTATCCTTTTGTAGTGGCTTTCTCTTTGTAAGTAATGTCAAGTAGAAAATACTTTTTCAGTGATTTTTTTTAGTTTCTTTATGTTTACCATAATCAAATGAAATTGAACAAATTTTTACAATTGGAATAGAGTGTAGCTGAGGTACCAGCATTGTGCCTCATTTTCCAGCAATGCTATCTTCAATAACGAGGTACTAATACTCTTATTGCCAAGAATTGCAGCTGGTAAATGCTTGAGTGATGCTGGATACCCCTTTTTTCTTTTTCTTTTCTTTCTTTTTCTTTTTTGAATTACTTCCTGTCTAAGTAGAAATTTTCTAATCAAGTTTCCATGTATACAAGAAGCACTAAACATTTTTTTATCGTAATCTCACTAAATTCAAAACTTCTCGATTATGATCATACTATTAAAATTCATTTCAAATTTTCACGGCATTCCACTTTATGATTATCTCTCTTTTTAAATCTACGCTAATAAGCACTCAATTAAAACACAAGACGCGCGAAGCGCGTACTTTCACTAGTATCTTCAATAGGGGCAAAAAAATAAAAAAAGAAAAAAGTTTAACAAGTTTAATAATGGAATGGAAATTGAAATATCTAGTATATATAAAAAGGGATGATAGTATCTGATATGTGGTCCCCCCAAAAAAATCTGGTAGCGTAACTCATCTGGCGTCATAATAAATCTGGCATTATAAGTTTTTGTTTTTTTAACACTTTTAACACATAAGTGGGAAAGTTTTTTATATTATCATATAATACGGTGAATCAGTTTGACTATGTAAATGGGACCTGCTTTTTTTATTGGTAAATCCTATTCTCAGCAGACTGAAAACACGATTTTCATTTGGGTTCCATGATTCGCGTGAATGAATACTTTCACAGCTAGGTTCTAGCTCAACGATTTTCCGTTGGGTTCGATAATAATTCGTGTGAATGAATATTTTTGCATCTGGGTTCTAACTCCTTTTCTTATCAGATACCAATCCTAAACAAATTCTTCAATTTTGGGCTTGGAGAGTTCCGGTAATTACGTCTATCATCAGTGAATCTAATTAGTATTTTTTTTTTTTTGGGGATTTCTATGATTGGGATCGACGCTATTCGAGGTAAGTTACCTTATTTCTTTACCATTCCTCATTCCTGCGATTTTGTCAATATATTAAAATTTAGTAAGATTTGTTTGTTTAATAATTTCCTTCCACAATTTCCCCTAATTTTCCCCCAATTTCTCAAAGCCCTAATAATAGTGTTAATTCGTTTTTTTTTTCTTTTATTTTTCTTTTTTTTTTTTTTGCATTGGTTAATTTTTTTTGTCTGATTTTCTTAAATTTGGTATTTCCCAATTTATTATAGAATGGGATAAAGATAATATGCTTTTGAGACTGCATCTTTTATTTGATTTTTAAAAAAAATTGTGACGTTTTTTGCCCAAAATAGTGTCTCTCTGTGCTTTTTGTTACCTATATAAACTTCTCTGTGATGTATTCAGAAATCATTGGAGTATTATTTTTACAGCTTTAGTTCAACCTTAGTGTGTTTAACTCTTTTGTGGTTATTACCTTTTTTGTTTGTTATTCTGTCATGGCTCTACTACCACTTCTGATTAAAGAAGTAGATCCTTTACTACCCACTAATAGAGCTTTTTTACTGCCTGTTGTGAGCTTTTTTACCACACAGTTAATATCTTTTATCCTTGAATCTATAATTATATTTGCAATTTTTTTTTTTTTTGACGTGGTGTTTATTTCCACTATTATTGGATTGTTGAGTAATGGAGATAGATCCTCTCATAAGTATAGTCAAATGTCTTCCTCTTCTGCTCATTCTTTTGGTGAAAGTATTGAACCAAGTGCAATAAAGACTGTCACAGAGTTCTTGAATATAAAAGAGGTATTAAGATACTCTTTATTTTAATGTTTAATAGTGTTCAATTGTCTTTTTTGTATTAAGAAATATGGTGGTTGTTAATGTTATTATATTTCTTATTTACTATGGTTCTAAATATGTGACCCTTTACGTGTAGGGTCGATTTTATTGGGTTATCGGAAAGATTACAATAGTTTTAACTAAAAGAAATTGGTGCTATCTTGGTTGTGAGGATCTAAGTTGTAGGAAGAAATTGACCCAACGTGGTGATGTCTATTATTGTGCAAAGTGTAAGCTTCAATACTTTAAGGGAAAACATAGATATTTGGTTAAGGTGGTGGTTGAGGATGTGAAGAGGAGAAAACACAGTTGTTCTGCAATTTTCATGTTGTGGCAATTTTCATGTTGTGGGACCTTGAATGCAACCATCTGTTGCATAAAACAGCTGGAGATGTGCGTGCCCAAATTCAAGAGGTACTTTTATTATTTTACCATTTATATGTATTGTTTGTTATTATACAATTATCATTTATATAATATCTAATAAAGTGTAGCTATATGTAATTACTTATATTTCTTGAAGCGATCGTAATAATTATTTATGTTTATACATATTGAGGAAGTATTGATTAATTTAATGGGTAAACTTTTATGATGACAACTTACATTATTTTTAGCTGGTTTTTTAATGCTTTATCCCGTGCAACGCACATGTGTAAAACTAGTACAATTAATTAGATTACTGTCAAAAAGGCAACTATAAATTGAAGTGTACAAAAAGAAACTGTGTAGAAGATAATTCAAATAGGGATTATTAAAGCTAAGGTAATTTTCACATATACCCATTTATAATCCCAGAAAAAAAGAATAATAATATTAAAATTTTGGGAAACCTACCAAAAATTAGGAACTTGGTCAAAATTAAAAAGGGTAAAATAAAAGAACATAATATGTATAATAATGATGAATGCATATTATAAAGGAATTGTATATGTACACAAGAATCCCTTCCAATTTGGTCACTTAAATGAACGGAACCGTAAACATCTTCAAGTGGATAATTAGAATGGTAATGAGACTCTTAAAAATGGAAGCAACAGGTGCAATTTGCGGTCAACATTGCAAATATGAAAGACTGATCTGTAAGTTATTCAAAGAGATAAAGAAAGTTGTAGGAAATATGATTTGCTGTTGTTTGCCAAACAAATAAATAAATAAAGAGCGGTGTAATAAGTGATGTGTGCGTGACGTTAGCAAAATATTTCGACAGAAAACACCTTTAGACTACTATTGATTTAGGAATATATATATATATATATAGATTTATTAAACCCTATTTATATTAAAAATTATTAGGTTTGTTATGCTAAGCTACTCGTTTGTAAAAGAGCTAATTTCACAAAAAGTCATCAATCTTTGAGTTAAGAATCGGTTAGGTCTCTAACTTTTTTTAAGACTCTCTTGGCTCTCTAACTTTTTATAAATGCGCACGTTAAGTAGTTTTGTCACTATTCCTTTAATTTTTTAACAAAATAATCGTTATACCCCTGACCTTGTAAAATTTTTTTTTTTAAAGCTTGAAAGTAATTTAAAAAAAAAAAAGAGATCGGAAAAACCCAAACACCCCTACCAATTGCCATCGAAATGCTGCCATTTCTCGTGGTCTTGGCTGCCGTTTCTGGTAGCACAAAAGGGGAGTCTCCCCAAGCACTTTTGACAGCCAAAATTGGGAGGGAGATCCACCTTTTTTTTGTGCTGCCAGAAATGGTAGCACTTTGGCTGCCGGAACTTCCATTCTGGCAGCCAAAATTGAAGGTGAACCCCCCATTTACTATCGAAAATGGCAGTAAAATACTGTTATTTTCAACAGCAAATGCGAGGGGTTTAAGTTCCTTTTTTGGAAGGGAATGGTGGGTAGGGTTTTTTTTCTTTTTTTATTATTTTTAAGCTTTTTTAAAAAATTAAAAAGTTAAAGGGTATAATAGTTATTTTGTTAAAAAATTAAAGGAATAGTGATACAAAGGACCTCTCACACACATTTATGAAAGGTTGAGGACCCAAGAAAGTCTTAAAAAAGGTTGAGAACTTAACCGATTATTAACTCAAAAGTTGTGGATCTTTTGTAAAATTAACCCTTTGTGAACATTGTCACTTTGCTCAAAATGAATTGGATAAACAAAGGTTAGAGGTGACAAAGTAGGTAGGCTGGACCGGGCCAACCCACTAACCTTGCAGCCCAACACGGCCCGTAAGGTAGAAAACTCTTTTGGTCTGTGTTGGACCGGCCCAGATATTTTTGTCTATGACCCGACCCCTCTACATGACGGGTTGACCCAGCCCATTTTCATTTATTCTTTATTTTCTATTTGTTGCCACATTTTACATTGAAATTTTATAATAAATACATTATAATTGAAATACTCCAATGGAAAATTTGCCACTTTTGGGAAATATAACTAGTCTTTTGGATTTCTAAATTTTAATAGAAAGGTAAACATACAATAAGCTAAAATAAAATTTTTAGTAATAAACTTCAAATATTTTATTGCATAAAAAACTTTGAAATTCAAATATTGTGTGCATAAATTTATATAGCTAACATAGCTAGTTTTAACACTTTTAAGATTTAAAACATAACACAAACAAGTATTCATTAATTTGCATTAATATAGTTGTAGTATATCCCAACTCGGTTGGCACATATTTAACTATAATTTAGTTGGTTCAAATTATTTTACGTCTATGACTCAGATTCTTCTACAACAAGTTATTTGAATTCTTGAGTTATATCGTTAGTAGCTCTATCTTATATCATTCTTATCTAACTAATTTTTCACAATATAAGTACTTCTAAGGTATCTTTTTTAAGTTTTGATCTTCTTTCACCAAGCATCGTGTTACTTGCACTAAAAGCAGATTGCGATATAACTATTGAAACTGAAACTGTTAACAAATCTCATGCCATTTTTTATAATATTGGATAAGTCCACTTATTTGATTTCTACCATTGTACGACATCCATGTTGATTTGTTCTTCTTCACTCATAGTGCATGAAATATTAATTTTATAATACTTATCCAATTCAATTTCAACTGTGCTTGTATTTGAACTTGAAGAAGAATAAGCATTTCATTTGTTCTAAGTAATTAAGGATACCATGAAATTAAGATTTTTTTCCCTTAGTAGTAGCAGCAGCAGCAACGGAACCTATATCAGATTGATTAGTTACAATATTACCATAGTATATAAACAGAAGCCAAAAGGGGGTTTCTTCCCCCTCTTTTTTTTTTAAATTTTTTTAAATATTAAAATATTTATTTTTTTGTATTTTACCATAATACCTCCAAATTTAACAGAAAAATAAATGGTTTCCATCTTAAAGACCTTAGGTGTAATGCTTTTGAAACGTGGAGGACGCCCAGAAGGAAAATTAAAAGTTAGGGACGTGATCGATAATAACTTAAAAGGTTGGGGATGTTCGGTGTAATTAACCCTACATTTCACTAACAACAAACTCTAAACCCTCATTTTTTATATCTATGTTAAAAGCCAATGATTCATTAGGTTGTTCTAAAGTACATTGAACAACAAATAAGTTATAACGAGGATCCATTACAACTGTAACAGGAAAAATATAAGGCATGTGTTTATAATATTTTCTAAAATTTTCTTCTATTGCATCAATAACATCAGAGAAAAATACATCATTTCTAAGATGAAAATTTACTAGATTAATTGTTGAGTAACAAACTCTGGAACTAGCTTTAGTTGCGTCGTAAAAAGGTTTCAAAAATCTCATAACTTTAAAAGTATCTTCTCAATCCGACTGCTCAAGATTCAAAGTCGGATGTTTTGAATTAACAAATACACTAATAGCACAAAAATATTTAACACAAGATTTTAACATTAGATAAGTTGAATTCCTTCTATTTGGAACATCATCAATAAATTTTCTTTTTTTGAAAAAAAGACCAATATTTTTATAAATTATTGCAAATTATTGTTCTCTAGAGCCAGAGCAAGAAACATAATTAATGGCTTCTCTAATTTTACACATTTACACAGATCGGAAGAGCACACGTTTTAAATGTGCTCTTCCGATCTAATTATATTTATATATATGATTAACACATTTCATGTGGAAAAATTTAGAATCAAATAGAGGCTTAATTGCATTTTTCAATTAAGGAATCTTGTGATATTTATTAAGAAAGTGGTGACATATCACTATTGTATGCTTCATAAATATGTTCTTCATAGTTGTATGTCATTGTTAGGAAAGTGTATAAGCTCATTGTTGTATGCTTTATATAAGATTATATAATCTTTACTAATGAAATTGACTTGAATAAAGTTCATAATCAAGTAGGATAAGATTACAATAAGATTATTATTGTTATGGTCTTGCAAAATAGTAACTTACATTCATTCATGCATCTTTTATGTCAAATTTAGGAATGATATTTTGGCGTCAGTTAATTGCGTTAGACGTTGACGTGACATGTGTGGCTTTGCATGTCAGCTCAGCTTTTAGCTTTAACATTTCACCAAATTTAGCACTTTCATTCTCCCACATGTGGGTTAGATCAAATCACCAAATTCAGCCGTTCTTGTAAATGATCCATTTTTTATTAATCTAGTTGTGTAGGAAGAGAAAGAAGCAGATAGAGCAAAGGCCAATGACCCCCCAACTAAACATACCAATAGTGGCTAGATTCATATTAGCTATCGAGGAGTAAGCTATGATCTTCTTAAGATCAATCTATATTAAAGTGGTCCACGCATACTGGGTCGTGATTTGAATTCTCCACCCAGAATAAATCCACCTATTGACTTAGATGTTCCTCACTCACAAGAAGGGTTAGGACACTTTTGAAACCTAGCAAAAAGATTTGTAAGGAGGTGGAATAGCTTGTCTAAGAAAACTAATACAGTTTCTTCAGGACTAGATGAAGATATCTCTATTAGAGCATTTCCAATGTTGCGGCTAAAAAATCAAGGGGAACAAAACCTAAGTGCAAAAATTTAAGGGAAAAAACTCATTTCCAAATAATGTGTAAGGAAAAACTTAGGTCTTTCTATAAAGACATATCTGGTTCCAATTTGGAACCATATCTATCCATGCGGCGCTCAATCAGCGCCACATGGCATTAGCTATGGGGTCTACAATTGAAATTAAACCAAAAAAAAAAAGCCAAAAAGTTTACACCAGTTTATTTACCTGATGGATCAATCCAGCCAGTAACTCACATAGGAGATGTCCAATTTGGAAATAAATTTAACCTCACAAATGTCCTATACATTCCTAGTTTAAAATTCAACTTATTATCCATCAAAAAGTTTTCCAACAGTGCCCAAATGAAATTCACATTCTACCCTGATGATTGCATTCTGCAGGCCCTGCAGAGTGAAGAAATCCTGGCCATTGGAAGATCTATAGGAAACTTGTATTGCATTGACAAATCTTGTGTAGTAGACGAGAAAATAAGTGCTTGTAAGCCATTGAATAATTGTTCTCATGTTCCAGTTTGTACTTCCAATCTTTGTGAATCTTTCCTTTTTAATGCATCTTCCTCAACTTGTAATAAAACTCAGTGTTAGAATAAGAACAAATATTCTTATATTGATTGGCATTACAAGTTGGGTCATATTTCCTATCAAGCAATTGCAACATTTAGCCTTTTTGAAGGGCCTGTGTTCTAAACTAGACATTGAACAAATTAAACAGTGTGAAGTTTGTCATCAAGCTAAACAGCCCAGAGTACCTTTCCCAATTAGCCAAACAACTTCTCCAGAAATTTTTCACTTTCTTCGTGCTGATATTTGGGATACAATCACCATTCTCTCACCAATACACCCGATATGTTAACTATAGTGGATGACTACAGTAGATCCACTTGGACCTTTTTGTTAACTCATAAATCCCAAGCTGCTCAAACATTAGATCAGTTCTTTAAAATGGTGCATAATCAGTTTGGAAAAAAGGTCAAACATGTTAGAACTGATAATGGTACAGAATTCACTGGACTTGAATGCAAATCCTCGTTTCAAAAGCTTGGTATCATACGTCAAAAAACATATATCTATACTCCACAGCAAAATGGAGTTGTAGAGAGAAAGCATAGACATCTCCTCCAAATTACAAGAGCACTCATGTTTCAAGCCTCATTACCCAAAAAAGTTTGGCCATATTCTATACTCACAACTACATACATACTGAATAAAATTCCCAGCTCAGTTTTGTCCTGGAAAACTCCTTATGAATTGCTTTATGGAGTCCAACCTGATTACAGCATGTTGAAATCATTTGGTTGTTTGTGCTACATGTCTAATACATCACCTCATAAGGATAAGTTTGATGCTAGAGCCTACAAATGTGTCTTTCTAAGCTATAGCATGGGTCAGAAAGCATATAAAGTTTTAACCTTCAAACTAACAAAAACAATGATAAAGAATACACAAAATATATGATAAAGAATACACAAAATATGTAAAATATGTACATAGCCTTCAGCCCCCCTCCCATTCAAGTTGTGGCTTGGTGAGAATTGTCCAAGCTTAACTTGGAGAGTAAGGAACAAAACTGAGGAGAAGACAGAGCTTTAGTGAACAGGTCCGCTGGTTGTAGCTTTGAAGAAATATGTTGTGGCGATATAAAACCCTCTTTAAACTTGTTCCGCACCACATGGAGATCAATTTCCAAATTCTTTGTTCGCTCGTGAAATACTAGATTAGCAGTGATGTGCAAAGCTGCCTTATTATCACAATAAACAGGAATAGGCAAAGACATGTGCACCTGAAGATCAGTAAGCAAGTAAGAAATCCACTGTAACTCACAAACGGTTGTAGCCAAGCTGCGATATTCAGCCTCACAAGAAGAGCGAGACACAGTATTTTGCTTCTTTGTTTTCCAAGAAACCGAGGCTGATCCCAAGAAAATGCAGTAACCGGTGAGAGACTTTCGACTATCAAGACAAGTAGCCTAATCAGAGTCTGAATATGCTTGCAAAGATAGATCTTGTTGGACTAGATAGAATAAACCAAGGGAAGGGCAGCCTTTCAAGTATCTTAACACATGAATAGCTAGGTCCCAATGTGCTTGACATGGAGTATTAACATATTGACTTAACTGTTGAACCACAAAGGATATATCGGGCCTTGTAAAGTTCAGATATAATAAGCGCCCTATAAGTCTTCTATACCTATCAGGATCCGGGAAGGATGGACCACAATTGGCTGTAAACTTAGTGCCAACAGGAATAGGAATGGTAGCCGGTTTTGCTTCTGTCAATCCTACATCAGAAATGATATCCAGAGTGTATTTCCGCTGGTGAAGAAAGGCTCCTTTCTCAGTTCTAGCAATTTCCACACCTAAGAAATATTTAGCTTGTCCCAAATCCTTAATGGTGAAAACTTGATGTAGAAAAGCTTTCATAGAAGTGATGGCTGATTCTTCTTCCTCACCTATTCAATCTACTGACATTACTTATATTCATCATCCCACATCTGATCTATTTCCTCTTAGAAAAAGTGCTAGACACAAAACTCCCTCTGTATGGCTACAAGACTTCGTCCAAAGTGTTACTACTACTGGTCAGGATTTCTTCACTGATTCACAACAGCCTATTTTACATACACCTAAACATCCTACAAACTATACACCATCTGCTTATCCTTACATAGTTCCATCAAGTTTTAGCAATACATATATGACTTTCTTGGCAAATTTATCTAATGTGCAGCATTCTTTTGAAACATGTCTCGTTTCCCCTGCATCTTCCACACCCACGAATGAAACGGTGAACCCTCTCCCAAAATTCGAACCTCACCCAAATTCAGGTGACTGGAGCAGCAACCGGAGAAAAACCGGACTGTTGCCTGTTGGTCAATTACAGCAATTAGACAATTGGTACTACTACTCACAACAATTCCGTTGCCCGATAATAGAAGAAAATCGTCCTTCCTCTGAACTGCCCACCTCTGCTCTTCCGACTGCCGACGCCATTGCCAACGAACGTAACCCATTAACTTTTACTTCGTCGAGAAGAATTGCATGACATGTCGGCTGGCCCAAAATCAATGGTCTGCTGGGGCTCTCACATTAAGATTTGGTTGCTTACGTTCGCAGATTTTTCAATTTCGGATTTTATGCCTTCCTTTCCTTTAGGCTGTCAACTGCTTCTACTTCTGGCCCGTCCTTCGCCACCCTAATTGTCTTCAGTCCCACCCCAAACTTCATCTCTGTAAGCCACCCCATCCCTCTACTATATAAATTTATCATATGTATGCTGCTTCTTAAGTTCATATTAGCAGTTGGACGCTCATTAGCGATTTTGAAGAGTATTCGGTCAATTCATATTTTATCGAGCAGTTTATTACAGCTAAAAACTAATTTTATGTTTATAAATTCATTTCCAGAAAGTTTCATGGGAAAATTGTGGGGTATGAAAGGAAATTCTCATGCCATTTATTATAGCTAAAGTTGTAATGTTCAGAAATTCATTTCAAGAAAGTTTCATTTGAAAAATGTAGAATATGATAGGGAATTCACCATCATTATTATTGACTCCTCCGGTTGTTGCTCCGACCGCCTGAATTTGGGCAAGGTTCGATTTTTCAGGGAGGTACACTGTTTCGTTCGCGGGTGTGGATGATGTAGGGGAAGCCAGACGCGTTTCCAAAAAATGCTGAGCGGATCTCTTTTTTTTTTTTTTCTAATTTCAATTGTGGGCCCCATAGCTAACAATGAGAGCCACATTGGCATATCTGGTTCCAAATCTGGTTTCAATTGGAACCAGATCTGTCTTTATAGAAAGACCCAGGAAAACTTCCAAGAAAATACGAGTATAAGTTTTTAGGTTTTTTTTATTATGTATTATAATATGTTTATACTCAAGGTTAACTCGTGCTTACTACTTATGTGAAGAAGTTGCCAGCCGTTGTAGATTTAACGTCTCAGTTTAAACGACTTTAGAATTGTACATATACGTGAAAATATAAATTGAAAATTCATTTGTTTTGTTACATATAGACAATAAATTTACTCTTATTTAATTTTTCTTTTGTCATAAAATTTTCACATCTTATTTAATAATTGTCTGGTTATAAAATTAAAATTGAACACATAACAGATTATTAGCAGTTTGTATAACATTTATAGGGCCAATAATTGGAGGGGAATTCTTTAAATATGAGATCAAATTTGGACCCTTCAAATGGCTTTTTTCCCCTCAAACGTGAACACTATTTAGTTTTGTTAGGTTCCCCTAATATTGAGAATGCTTTTACTAGTTGCCCAATGGCAGAGATCGGAAGAGCACACGTGTCTGGCGGGATAGCCCGCCAGACGGGTGGGAGGAGTTCATTTTTACATAATACCTATGGTGACTAATCATTTCTCGCAATAAGAGAAGGATCAAAGCATCACGATCAAGCATGAGAATTGACGGGTGAGAGGAGTTTATTTTTACGTCATACCTACGGTGACTAATCATTTCTCGCGATAAAGAAAGGATCAAAGTATCACGATCAAGCATGAGAATTAGCCGTCACCTTCTTCGAACTTCTACTCCTTATAAATCGAGATGAAAAGCAGCCACGATAAAAACCCCAAGCATTTCCATAATCTTTCTAATTTCTCACTCCACAGTCGTTTTCCTCTCTCCATTATTTTCTCCACTCACCCTGCGAGTGAATTCAAGAATTCATAAAAGAAAGAAAGAAGCGGTAGCTATGGAGATTCATCAA
>CAVNYN010212620.1:0-44905 GCA_963692815.1 Nyctanthes arbor-tristis
GAAAACTCACCCATGGAGGCTCCCTTCACTCAAGCCAATCACTGCCAGACCACCATTGGTCCACTCCCCTTGATAAGGCATCCCCGCCCACCCCACAGCCTTTCTTGCAGGCCAGACGTGTGCTCTTCCGATCTCCAATCTGTCCCTTAACCCTCCAACCAGACCACCCCTCTCCCGCCTCTTTCTCAGCCACAAACCACCACCAATATACTCCCAAACTAGGTGCCTCCCAACCCCAACAACATCTTGGAGGCAAGTCAAATGAATTTCTTGGATTAACATCCAATTTTGAGCCTCCAAATCCAAAAATAAAAAATTCTTCATCCAGGCATGATTCGAGCCATTTGTCTATTGCTACACCTTTTATACAGCTTGGAGGTACTATGGTTGGATTGGGTCGAAATCAAGCAAATCTGAAAACCCCAATTCCAAAGTCTCTATGTAGGGTTTCCACTAATTCGAGGCATTTCAGGGCAGAATTGGGTCTCACTCCAGAAGACAAAAATGAGATCGGAAGAGCGTCGTGTAGAGAGGGTCGGGCCCTATCTACAACTGAAAAGCCACCATCTGTAAGGCACATGGGGCCTACGTGTAGCCAGCGCTTGGCTCTACTAGCGGACCTTGCTACCCTGCCATCCCCAGAGTTGCCCTTACCCCCAGGAGGTCCACCCAAATGTTGTTCCTGGCCGTACGTATTCTTCTGCTGTTTCTTCTCTTCTGTGATTGTTTATTGATCAACGTATTGCAGAGAAGTCTTTCCAGCAGATATTTGGGGATGCTTCAGCTCCGCTGGGGCCATTTGTGCAGCCGGCTGCTTATGCTTATCATGGAGAGCCGGCTTTTTCCATTAGAGTAGAGGAGGAAGCTATTTTTACTGAGCCTTTTCAGTATACGTTAATTGGTAAGTTTCCTTTTGGCAAGCCTACTATGGCTTCTGTGTGTAGTTGTTTGGAGCAATGTGGTTTTGTTAGTTGCTATACTATGGGCTTGCTTGACACTTCACATATTTTGTTACACTTTACTTCCAAGGATGATTATACACATTTATTTTCGAGGCATGAATGGTTTGTTGCTAGATGTCGTGTGCGTGTCTTGAAATAGACTTCTGATCTTCATCCTGATTGTGAGATTCCTATCGCCCATGTGTGGATTTCATTTCTCTTATTACTTTTTCATTTGAGGATAAAGGAGTGTTTGTATGCTTTGGCTGGAGTTGTTAGAGCTCCATTGCGTATTGATGAGGCTACGGCTGATTTAGTACGTCCTAGTGAGGCTCGGGTCTTAGTTGAGATGAATTTGGAGCACAATCTCCCTGATAGGGTATGGATTGCCAGAGGACCTGTACGTAGTTTCTGGCAGTCTATTGTTTATAAGCAAGTGCCTTTCTTTTGCACTCAGTACCGACACTTGGGGCATGCTGAGGGTTCTCATAGGTTTGGCCCTTCTACGTTTCCTCCTCCGCCTCCTCCTTAGGGTCCACCTCCAGTCCCCTACCCCCACAAGTTGTGCCTCTCCGTGATATGGAGAAAGAGGTTGTCTCTACACCAACCAAATAGTGGGTTCCTGTACCTAGAACCAAAGGTCAGACATCTTCTGTTGCATAGGCCCTACCTGTTATTTCAGTCACTCCACCTTCGGTTGTCCCAGTTGATTCTTCTCCACCAGTGAGTACTTCTACTATGCTTTCTATTTCTGTTTCTACTGGTTTGGTTGAGTCTGGTGTTTCTAAGCTTAGTACTAGTATGTCTCTAGTTTGTCTTCTTTTGTTACATCTGATGTTGTACTGGTGGATATTCCTAGTACTTCTTTTGCTGTAGTTTCTGTGCCTGTAGTTAGTCTTTCACCTCCTGCTAGTGCACGTAGTGTGGATTTGGTGTCTACAGGAGGTCGGGATCCCCTGGAATGAGTAGTTCTGTCTGTTTAGTTACTTCTTGTGGTTCTAGGATTAGTACTAGTGACCCTGGTTGTGTCTACTGCTTTGTCATGTTTTTGATGGTCTGCACTAGACCAAATATTGCATATGTTGTTAGTGTCTTGAGTAGATACATGTCAAATCCTGGCTTGCAGCATTGGGAAGCCTTGAAATGGCTTCTCATGTATCTATTTGAAAGGTACTTGTGATAAGGGACTTCTTTATAAATATTGCAAAGGGGGTGTTAATCTTAAAGGTTATGTGGATGCTAATTATACAAGTGATAAAGATAATAGGAAATCTACTATTTCTTATGTTTTACTATTTGTGACACTTGCATTAGTTGGAAAGCCCAACTGCAACATATAATGGCTTTATCTACCATGTTTTACCTGTGGTTCCTCCTAGTGCTTTGTCTCCTAGGATCACTATAGATATGATTCAGAAGCTCTTTGACCGGTACCGGGATCACCCGCCTGGGATGAGTATGGACATGTTGTAGGGACTCTTGGACCATGAGCCTTTGCGGGATTTGATGCTTGATATGTTTAATAGGCATGACTTGACGGTCAGTAAGAAGTTAAAGCGGGCCACAGGGGACATCTTGCAGGCTATTGAAAGTATCATTGGGCTCTCTATCACGGCTCCTTCCTCTTCTAAGAAGAAGGATGGGTCTTCTGGTTTTGCTGGATCAACAGCCTCAATTAGATCGGAAGAGCATGGCCTTGGAGATAGGGTGATCTAGTCAATGTTGTCTTAGATATGGATGCTATACGTCTCTGTCAGTTGAACACTATGGCATCCTCGCCTTCTCTCAGTGGCTCTCCTATTTATTACACATATGACACTTGGGAGGAGGATATGGACCCCCAGTTGGATCCTGAGTCAGAGTACATGCAGGCATCGTCGCAGCTGGCAGCTCATCGCCCACCTATGCCTGCCCCTGTACTGCTCCCTTTGTTGGCTGCACAGGCGAGGCCTTTTGTCCCACCCTGCGCCCCGCCGGTCTCTAGGCATAGTTCCACTTGCCGTGGCCCTGGTGCTTCACGGGACTCTACGGACTATGCAGACGAGATCAGCTGCAGGTATTTTACTCGGAGCAAGAAGAAGGGAGCTGGCTACTCTCCATGATTTATCATTGTATTCTTTTTTCTTGCCTTTTCATAGATTCTTAATGTTGGAATTTATTTTGTTTTGTTATTTTTTTCTTGCATTGACTGGAGCTCAGGTCTAGCCCCCTCCTTTTTGTTTCATGTTTTTCTTATTATTTATAAAATCAGCCACACTAGTAGTCTTTATTTAAAAAAAAAGTATCAGTTATCATAACAAATTAAATCAAGTAGTTCAGATGTGCTTACCTTTAATATTACTTGTCATTTAGGAGAGTTTTATTTATACAGAGTGTAAAAATTTGTTCATACAACCTTTACTTTACATCCTCCCAAAAAGTTGTCATTTCAAGGAAAATAGGGTTAGAGACATTTAAGTAAATACATGAAGAATGTATAAATATTGTACATCTTATATGCACAAAGAAAATTTCTCTGACATACATACACTGATATATAACACCACTGGTGTTACATCATGTTATTCATCCTACAAACATGGCATTAAAGTGTTGTTTTCATGCCTTGCGAGGCAGCTTGTGATATGAATATATTTTCTTAAGAATGAAAATATATATAAAATGACATTACATATAAAGATAATAAAGGTATATATTTAACAATATTTGGTGAATTGGGACATACTAGCCAACTCAATCAAGAAAATAAATCTCTGTTTACAAGTTTTTTGTGTGTGGATATACTTTTGGCCTAAAAATGCCATTTTTCGAGTAATACAAGAATGCTATAGAATATTTGAAGGTGTTAGAGGCTCTGTACCCGATCTATTGCCATTTGTAATGACCTACTCTACTTTGACATGATATTGTCTAATTTGGGTTTAGCTCGCACGGTTTTTCTCTTAGGTTCTCGCCCAAAAGGCCTCATGTTAGATAGAATAGGTGTTTTAGCTTATAAACTGGTCTCTCTTTCTCTACCCAAGCGATGTGGGATTGAGGTTGTCACAATCACTCCATCTAATGGGGGCCCAACATCCTCGTTGGCCACATTTCTGACTGGGCTATTCTCTGATACCATCTATTATGACCCATCTCTCCACTTTGACATGATATTATCTACTTTGGGCCTAGCCCTCATAGTTTTGCTCTTGGGTTCTGCCCAAAAGGTCTCATATCAGTTGGAGTGGGTTTTTTAACTTATAAATTGGTCTCATTTTCTCTACCCAAGATATATGGGATTGAGGCTGTCACAGATCACTCCACCTAAGGGGGCCCAACGTCCTCGTTGGTCACACTTCTGACTGGGCTTTGCTCTGATACCATCTGTAATGACCTGCTACACTTTGATATGATATTATCCGCCGACGCTCTTCCGATCTTGGGTCTAGCTTGCACGGTTTTTCTTTTAGGTTCTCGCCCTAAAGGTCTCATGTCAGATGGAGTACGTTTCTTAGCTTATAAACTGGTCTCTCTTTCTCTACCCAAGCGATGTGAGATTGAGGCTATCAGAATCGCCCCACTTAAAGTGGCCCAACGTTTTTGTTGGCCACAATTCTGGTTGGGCTCTTCTCTGATACAATTTGTAACGACCCGCTCTACTTTGATATGATATTGTCGGCTTTGGGTCTAGCCTGCACGGTTTTGCTTTTGGGTTCTGACCAAAAAGGCCTCATGTAGTTAGAGTGGGCTTCTTAACTTATAAACTAGTCTCACTTTTTTTACCCAATCGACGTGAGATTGAGCTGTCACAATCACCCCACCTAAAAGGGCCTAATTTCTTCGTTGGCCATACTACTAGTTGGGCTCTTTTTTGATACAATTTGTAATGACCCGCTCCATGTTGGCATGATATTATTCACTTTAGGTAAAGCCCGCACGGTTTTTTCTCTTTGGTTCTCACCCAAAAGGTCTCATGCCAGTTGGACTAGGTTTTTTAGCTTATAAGCTAGTTTCACTTTCTCTACCCAAGCAATGTGAGATTGAGGCTGTTATCCCACCTAAGGGGGCCAATGTCCTTGTTGGCCACACTTTCGGTTGAGCTCTTCTCTGATACCATTTGCTGCTTCACTTTGACGTAATAGTGTCCGCTTTGGGTCTAGGTTGCACAGTTTTGCTATTGGGTTCTGTCCAAAGGGCCTCATGTCAGTTGGAGTGGGTCTCTTAATTTATAAACTGGTCTTACTTTCTCTACCTAAGCGATGGGAGATTGAGGCTGTCACACTATCACTACCTAATTTCTCACACAATCATGTTATTAGCCTATATTGTAAATACCAAGGTTGTCAAAATAGAGGTTTGAATAGTAGGATTGAACGATCCTATGATCCTACAGAAAAAATGGATCCAAATCTTAAACAAAGTAGCACATTGATAAGATTGGATCGGGACTGTACAAAATCAGGTAGAATCGAGACTATATATGACTTGGAACGACCTTACATATATTTGTAGGCCTGGACATTATGTCGGACGGGTTATTTTTGGCTCGGACCCAAGCCCAACCTGACTTAAAATCGGTTTGTAAAATTCTAAACCGAGACCGGCCCATAACCAGACCCAAACCGACCCGCAACATGTTGGTTTGGGTCAGGTAGGGTCCAGGGTTGGATTTCTTTTATTTTTTAAAGCCTGGCCCAAGTTTTTTAGGCCCAATATTAGGCTTTATTACTTGAGGGTTGAGACAAAGAAATTATTGGGCTTAGGGTTAAGCAGACAAGATCTATAGAGAGAGACAGACGAGAGAGGTGAAGGCGGCAGATGGTCTTTGATGGTGGCAGTAGCGGCGGAGGTGGCAAAGCAATAGCATCAGCTGCGGTTGAGTAGCAGCGGGCCGTACAACAGTGACGGAGGCAGCAATAGCAGTGATGGAGCAGCAACGGCGGCGGAGCAGTAGTAGCAGGTGGAGAATGTAGAGAAAGTGGTTTCGAATTTTGAATTGTAAGATGGAGAAGGTAGAGAAAATGGTTTCAATTTTGAAATTGTAAGATGGAAGAGGTGGAGAAAGTGGTTTCAATCAGTTTAACGGAACCGGGTACATCCGGTTTGATTTTAATCGGGGTTGGCTGGTTTGGACGGCTGGACTCCTGGATAGATCGGAAGAGCGTCTCGGTTCGGCCACCTACAACTCGCGGACCGAACTAGAAAGGTCAAAAATCAAACCGAGCTGGCCTGAACTAGTTCTGGTCAGTTTGGTTTACCGGTTTACTAGTTACGATGCCCACTCCTCTATATTTGCTTGAATTGGCTGATTGGGCTTAAATTCCACATTGTATGGGTCAGACACCAGTTGGGCCATAAAGTTTCCCGTTTCAAACAACTCAGAATGAATATCATTACTTACCCTAATTAGTCTTCAACTTTATCAGAGCTCAGACGTTCGTTTTAACTCCTGCGCCGTCAAGCTTCTTCAACTTTTCGACACGTCGATTGCAGTTCGACAAGCCAATTCAACCTTCCTCACTTCTTCTCTTCGGTATTCTTCAAGGGATTAAGGAAATGCAAAACAAAACACAATTTCCAAGGGCCTAATTCAGATTGGAAAACTCCTTTTCTTCTTTTAAATTATTGTATTAACCTTTGCTGTAAGCCTGTAAGTTTTTCACTACCATTAGATGAATGGTTATGCTGGACCTTTTTAATTTACTGTTATATTTTTAGTTAATTGATGACTTTTAGTTGTTAATTCGCAGTTATAAATTTTATTTTAGCTTTTAAAATATTTTTAAATCATCAATTCATAGGATCTTATGAATCGTCCATCCGATCCAACGATCCGACCCGCAAGACCCCCTATAATTAGATCTAAATTTATGATCTTGACAACCTTGATAAAAACACTCGCTTAGGTGTGACACCTAATGCTTATACTCAAAGTTTTGATTTCACATTTAGTAATGTATTGTGATTTATTATGCAGTGGTGTCATTAAGTGCTCCTAAGTTCAATATTTGGTTTTAATGATTTTTCACGTCTTAAGCTCTTTAAAATCTTGTTATCATGATGCATGGAAAAATTATAGTTCTAATGGGGTTATAATTTATTATTTCGTCTCAACTTTAACAAATTAACCATTTCTATTTAAAAATAGAATTTGGTCAAATTAAACACATTTACATATTTGACAAGACGCACTTCAATCTCAACTCCTCATTCTCACAATATCCAATTATTTTTTAAATAAAAACACTTTGTCAACACCTACTAATTTGTGTTAATTTTTTTTTTTTTGTTTTGATAGGATTTTAGTTTCATTTTCTTACTTTTCAGGACATATATAAAAATTAAGTAGTATTGCTTCTCTTTAAAAGAGAGTCTATATGCAATTTGGATCACTCTATTATTATATATTTGATTATTAATAAAAATTATTGGGAGTTGAGTTAATTTCTTAGTAGTTGCCAAGTGTTCGTCTATTTAGTCAAATCGGGCTCAAGAGAAATCAACACTTTGAAACTAATAGTGTTCAATACTTCTTTGATAAATTCCAAGGTTTCATTTATTTGTAGGATTTTGCTGAAAATCTTTTTGCTTATATTCTTCGCCATATCAACGTCCTTTCGAAGAGAAAAACAACCTCCCAAAGGAGGACAGAAATGTCAAAAACAAAACAATCCCTGCACGTCTACTTTTTATATTTGATATTTGTTCCTTCTCGAATCCCACAGCCTCTTCTTGTTTCTCTCTCTATGATCTTGATCATTTCCTTCTCCTGAAAACACCAAAGGCCTTTTGCAATCTCAACCTTTTCAAACAAAAATCACATCTTTACATCTTCTCTTCTTTCTAGCGTTGATTCAAAGTTTCCATTCAGCTGTGTAAACTTATCTTCCCATTTTTCAGCGCCAGAAGTTTCTTCTGCAAGGGCAAGGTGACATTTACACTATATTTTACACTATATTTTATATTTTTCTTTCTCATTCCTTTGTAATAATTTCAACTTTTTGTAACTAAATAATTCTTGCATTGACTTTTCTTTCGTGATATTAGAATACTTTTCCAATTTTCCATCAAATGGTGCATTTTTATGTAACTTAATTTGTATATGAATTTGGTGGGTTTCGATTTCAGATATTGAGCTGGAAGTCCTGAAATTCCGGCGTTGTGTGATTTCTTGTGGAGGTCGGATTTTACGGTAAGTTTTACTTTTAAGGCCTCTTTGTCAGTTGTGTTTTTTCAGTCTGGTTTCAATGCTAGTGTGGGCACGTTTATAGCACCGGCTACTAAATTCAATGGGCTCAAACTGCTTATTTGCCTCGTTCTAGTGTCATATATAATATTACAATCATATAATATTTCTCGATACATATCACAAAGTCACATGGCACCATAAAATATGATACAAGTATATAGCACGGGTTGCTGGAGTTTAGTCGTTTTATGTCAATTTTGAGTTTATTTTGCCCCACATACACGGCTGTCATGAATTTGAGATCACAAGAAGAAAAAAAATAAAACAAAATAAAAAGTTCATGTGTCTCATCTCATTATACATGTGTAATCGACCCCTTCTGCCATTCCGAAAATTGCTAAGAAAATATATAAGGCTTCTAATATGAAGTTTTACCACTCACGTGACGGGAATCTATCAAAAACAACCCTATATTATCACATTTTTCATTAGAACAAGAGAGAATGAATGGTGTTTGAATAGTTGAAATTTATTTGGTACATGTGGGTCTTATGAGAGTCATATATAGTATAGATGTAATATATTTGGGCAAATTTAAATTTGAAAAAAGGGCAATTATATTGCATATATTTTAGCAAATTCAAATTTGAAAAAAGAATAATTATATTGATACTACAAAATTTTATTAACACACCACATTTTAACCCCACAACATATTAGATTTGATATGGATAACTACACCCCAATTTGTTCACGTCTATGTCTAATATAAAATTAAATATAAGAAAAACAAGAATTAAAATAAATGTGGTGCACATTGTTTAAGAAAAAGAAAAGGAAAAAAAAAAAAAGAAAACGTGGTGCAATATACAATTTCTCCTTCACGTCACTGTTGGAACCGCCTCTCCATTTTTGCCTAATCTTAAATTATTGTCGGAAAACTTGACCAGCAGGGGTAAAATATGAATTTCCTTTTACCTTCACATGATCTCGACAGCAACCCACTTCCAAATTTAAAAAAGAAAATTCTCTAAATCATGTAGTCAGTCTTCTTTGCTTCTGTTGAGTCAGATTGCCATATCATACAATAAAAAAAAATTAATAATAATAAATAAATAAATAAAAATTGAAACATGAAAGACAAAATTAATCAATTTAACATGATGACAGTGAAGATTGTATTAAAATCAATGTAGTTATTAGTGTCACAATTGAAATTCTAAAGAATAGTTGCAGTGGTGCTTTTTGTCAACAAAAGCTATAGTAGAGATTACATTACTAGAAAAGAAAATAAAAAAAAGATATAATTTTCTTTCAAAATAAAAAGGGATATATTTTGATGTAGTGTGAAGAAAAAAAAATATATATGTATAATATAATGTATTTAAATTAAGTTTATTAGAGTAATTTGAACCAATTGCATTTAAGTGAAGGTTTCTTTTGTGGTGTGACAATGAAATATCTTATGGCAATATAATTACCCCTTGAAAAATAATAATAGTGCATGTCAATGCAAAAAATGCGTAGTTTATTGGAAATTATTGAAAATCTCATTAATGAAAATGTTTGGGTTATTTTCAGTACAGATATCAATCTTTTAATTTTTAAACAATTTTATCTCATGTTTTAAAATTACAACGCTCTCAACTTTTCATTTATTGTCGTTCTACGTAGTAATTAATACTTTCCAACACTAATATTTTAATTTTTACTGTTAACTCATTAAAATTACCATTATATTCTTGAATCTTAAAATTTAAAAAAAAAATTTAAACAACAACAAATAATAAATCTACCCATCCCATCACATCACACCGCAAGCTGGGTGTCAGACTGATGACATTTTTTGTGGTTCAAAGCTGTCCCCTTTTTTTGCTTCCGGAAGTCGCAGAAGGAAGTTGCGGGAGAAACGAGGGATTATCGGTCCCCTTTTTAATTGTCCGAATTCCAACTATAGAAATTATGGCATTTCCGATGGTGGTCATGGTTAGGGTGACGGGGCGGTCGGCTACGATGGGGTGGTTGGATTTCTTTTTATTTCATTTTTTTCACATGTTCTTTTTTTAAATTATTTTTTAATTTTTATTTAAAGAATTAAGGTATAATGATAATTTTAGTAAGGGTTAGAGATAAAAATTAAAAGGTTGAGAAGTGTCAGCGGAGACATAATGCAAAAATAAAAAATGTTGAAGGCTTTGTAAGCAAAAAAGAATAATAACAGAATTGTATACATATTGATAGGTTAAAGGCAAAATAACCCTTACTGTTTAATGAATGATGTGACGTAACACTACTACTCTTGCTAGCACTTATCACCTATAGAAGTGGCAAGAAGGTTGGGGGTCAGTGTTTTCGTCCTTTGAACTCTCTGAGATTTGCGGACCTATTTTCCGGTTAATGCGAGCAAGATATTTTTGGACGGTCGATGATATGAATCGTATTAAATGCTTTTGTACACGTGTTTCGATGGGTTGGGATCATCCTAATTTTTCTTGCCGTATGGAATGCACTTGACATTAGTTGGTAACCCTAGTCCATTAGTAATAATAATAATAATAAGTTATAAAACTAAAGGAAATAAAGACAATATTAAAAATATACAAAAGCACAAGAAAGAAACTATATAGAGGAGATTTTGCATGCTTTGTTAATGGTACATAAGTCTTTATTTATATATGCAAAAAATAGCAAAATAGCAATTTATGAATCACAAATTTATTATTAAAATAATTAATCTTGAATTCAACTAATAAAGAACTTGATTTCCCACTTGCATACTTAAGAAATATTTTTCCAAGTATAATTCATTGAATGTATATAGTCATTCACACACACGTGCAACTTGCTTGGACAAGTTGTAGATTTATAAAACTCATATTTGGATGACTATTTCGCAGATTATGCCTCTTTAAAACTTTACTAGAAAAATTCAGTGAGAAAAATTCTGGTGAAGGAAAAAAAGTACATAATTCTACACACCATTCTTGACAGTTGCCTAATTAAAAAAAAAACTTTTATAAGAAAAATCTTATAGGATAAAAACTTGATAAAGGAAAAAAAGAATACAGCGTGTATGAAATCACCCTCATCTGGTCATCAATTAAGATTCTCATTTTAATCCTATGTAATAATTTCTCAAAAGTTGCAGTAGGAAGTGGTTTGGTAAATAAATCTTTCAAGTTATCACTGGAACAGATTTGTTGAACATTAATTTCACCATTCTTTTCTATATTATGTGTGAAGAAGAATTTAGGTTAAGTATGCTTGATTCTATTCCCTTTGATAAATCCTCCCTTTAACTGAGTTATGCCTGCCGCATTATCTTCGTGTAGAACTATTGAGATGTTTTTGTTGCAAGATATGCCACATGTTCTACAGTTATTTTAAATAATAGATTTTAGTGATACACATTCTCGGCTCACTTCGTGAATTGCAAGTAGTTCAACATGATCTGAAGAATTGGTTGTTAAAGTTTATTTAGTAAATCTCCATGATATAGCAGTACCACCGCAAAGTAAAGAAATAACATGTCTGAGATCTAGCTTTATGGGGATCAGACAAATATCCTGCCTCAGCAAACTCTACTAATTCTGGCAGAGAAGAATCAGAATAGAACAATCTCATATCAATTGTTCCTCTATGATAATGAAATATATGTTTAATCTCATTCCAATGCCTAATTGTTGGAATCGAACTATATCTTACCAATACATTTACTGCAAATGCTATGTCTGGCTTTGTGTTATTAGCAAAATACATGAAAGCACAAATAGCACTTAGGTATGATATTTCAATGCCAAGAATTTCCTCATTATCTTCTCGAGATCTAAAAGGATCTTTATTTATATCAAGAGACCACAAGATCATTGGAGTACTCTATAGATGTGCTTTATCCATAAAAAATCTTTTGAAGGCTTTTTAGTATAAGTCGATTGATATATGAGAATTCCATCATTCATATGCTCAATTTGTAAACAACTACAAAATTTTGTTTTTCCCAAATCATTCATTTCAAATAATCAACTGCTTTTGAGAGCTTTTCAGGAGTTTCAATAATATTTAAATCATGGACATATACTACAATGATGGTAAACTCGAGTGTTAATTTCTTTATAAAAATGCATGTACAAATGAGATCGTTCTTGTATACTTTTTTCAACAAGTGTTCACTAAGTTTTCCCTTCCCCTTAAAAAAAAAAAGTATTTACTTAGGCGGTTATACCGTATATGATCAAATTGTTTTAAACCATATACTGACCTTTGTTGTTTAATGGAAAATAATTCTCGACTTGAATTATACGATTCAGCTATTTTAAATCCTTTTGAGATTTTCATATAGATATCAGCGTCCAGCGTGCCATACAAATAGCTTGTGACTACATGTATTAGATGCATATCTAGTTTTTCATGCACATTCAAACTAACTAGATGTCTGAATGTAATTGTGTCCATTATAGGGGAATATGTTTCTTCATAATTAATACCAAGTCATTGGGAAAATCCTTGTACCACAAGTCGTGCTTTGTATCTCAAAATTCATTTATCTCATTTCTCTTTTGCACAAAAACTTATTTAAAACTAACATGCTTTTTCCCTTCAGGGTTTGAATAATGAGCCTAAAAACTAAGTTCTTCTACTAAACTTAATTGAGCTTGTATAGCCTCTTTTCATTTTAGCCAATCATTTCTACGTCGATATTTTTCGACGGATTTTGATTCATCATACTCATTTTCATTTATAATACTAAATGAAACATTGCACGCAAAAGTATTATAGACATTTGTTTCCTTTCGGTTTCACTTCTTTCCCGTGTGAATATAATTTATCGATATCTCTTCATTATCATTATTCTGAGGTACATGAACTTTTTTTAGAGTTTTTTGATTATGTTCCACAAGAGTACTTGCCGCAACATGACCATCTTGATAGTTACTTTCTTTTCTCTTTGAAACTGACTGGCATTCTACGCTTTAGGCGTACTTTAGGTTCATTGGCCACATATTGCCCTTTTGGATATCGATTTTAAGTGGAGTATTTTCAACTGGAATGTGAGACTTGATTATTCTTTTAAGGTCAGTAAATGCATCTAGTAATTGATTCACTATACCTTGCAAATGAATAATCTTTTAAACTTTTAGTTCACATTGTCTATTACGAGGAAGATCGGTTAGACAAAGATGCTGTATTTCAAGTAATCTTTTTTTTCCGGCTAGTTCTTTGATCTCTCTATCGCTGGGAATATTGTCTCGTCAAAATGACAGTCGATAAATCGTGCCGTAAAAATATCTTCTGTCTGAGGTTCAAGATATTTTATTGTGGAAAGTGATCATGCCCTACATATATTTTCAGTCTCTTTTGAAGACCCATCTTAGTACGTTGTAGTGGAGCAATGAGTATATATACAGTACAACTAAAAATTCTTAGATGAGAAATATTTGGTTTCTAATCAAAAATCAATTGTAAAAGAGAGAACTTATGATAAGATGTTGGCCTAATGCATATAAGTGCTGCAGCATGTAAAATAGCATGTCCCTATATTGAAACATGGAGATTTGTTCTCATGAGTAAAGGTCTAGCAATCAATTGAAGGCGTTTAATTAGTGACTCTACTAGATCATTTTGTATAAACATGAGTTACAAGATGTTCAACTTTTATCTCAATTGATACACAATAACCATGAAAACTTGGGATGTAAATTTAATAGCATTATTAAGTGGAATTATCTTGATTGGATAGTCTGAAAACTGTGATCGTAATTGAATAATTTGAGCAAGCAGTCTCCCAAGCGCCAGGTTTCGAAGAAAATAGACTTACATGTAACCATCTAGTCGATGCATATATTAAAACCATCAAATATCTAAATGGTCCACATGGAGGGGTATCACCTTGAATTCGTTCAAAAACGCTAGGAATTCAGTCTTAATTTTAGCTAGTGATGGTCTTATGACCATTTTCCCTAGGGAACAAGTAGCACATGAAAATTCATTAGTTTGAAGAATCTTCTAGTTCTTTAGGTTATGTCCATTTGAATTTTCAATAATTCTTGGTGTCATTATTGATTCGGGATCGCCTAACCGATCATACCAAACAATGAAATCTTTTGGAATATCGAATTTCGGGTTCAACAAAAACATTTATTTTAACAGTAGTAATACTTATATAGTACATACCGGAAGATGCAGTGGGTAACTTCTCTAGTATATATGTATCATTTAAAACAATATAGAGATACAACATATTGTTTTCAATTGCAGTTTTAACGTGGTACCTATTTCAGCGTATATATTTAAAGCGTAATAGATTCTTTTTTGACTTGGTGGAGTATATAGCATCATTAATAAGAATCTTGTGCATCCATGTAATCTAATGATAGCTCTTCCAGAGCCTTAAATACAATTTATAGAATCTGATAATGTGTTGAGATTAGATTTTCCCATAATAAAGTTTGTAAAATATTCTTTCCTTTTGAAGACGTATTTGTTGCACTACTATCTATTAAGTAAATATTTTTACCAATCTTAGAGTCATTTGAAGAAGTGTTAGTGTCCATATTCTTTGAAAAAGAAAAACACATAATAAGTAATGTAAAACATCTAAGTTGATATATATTAAGATAACATGAAAACAAAATAAGCAATAACACTAAAATTAGAAAAATATAAAATGAAAATAGTCATAGCTAATATAACTTTGATACAAAATAATGTTTTTATTCATTAATCTTCCGTCAAGAGTTTTATATCATCACTGGAGGGTATATTTCCGTCAGCCTATTCAAAGAAATCCGTGGTATCGAAATGTGTCATTTATAAAGGATCAAAATTGGAAGTATTCCCTTGATCTGTGAAATTTACTTCCACATTCTTTCCTTTTTTGTTTTGAGATGCCTGATACAATTCCACAAGATGTTTGGCAGTACGACAGGTACGTGACCAATGTCGTTTTATATCGCATCTATAGCATATGGAGTATGTTGCTTTTGAGCAAGTGACATGATGTGATTTCCCTTTTCCTTCATCATGTGTGGATTTCTTAAACATTGAAAGATTATGATTATATCTATCACGATGCTAAATATAGCTTTGACCCCGGTCACGACCACGGCTACGACTTTGTCCACGTCCATGTCCGTGATTAGATGACATAGCATTTACTTTTGAGAATACTGTAGAACCGGTTGGACAGGATTCATAGTTCATCAATAGTTCATTATTTTATTCTGGTACCAGCAAGTGTAAGATTAATTAAGAATATTTTATAAACCCTCGTTCTCGATGTTACTGTTGTAGGAGAACATTCGAGGCATGAAATGTAGAAGCTGTTTTTTCTAACATTTCCTTATCGGTAATCCTTTCTCTACATAACTGCAGTTTTGAGCTGATTTTGAATATTTCTGAATTATATTCCGCGACAAGCTTAAAATCTTATAGCCGTAAGTGTAACAATTCATAACGAGTTCTGGGTAATATCACAATCTTTTGCTAGTCGTAACTGTTTCTTTAAGCTTCTCCACAGATCTTCAAGATCTTACAGTGAGATATTCACTCTTTAATCCTTCGTCTAAGTGACGGCGAAGAAATATCATAGCCTTGACTTAGCTTGTAGTATTATTATTTTCTTGTATTGTTTTGCTAAGGTCCATAAATTCCAAGAGAATCTCGGCATCTAGTATCCATGAAAGGTAGTTTTTCTAGTGATATCAAGAGCTAAGAAATTAATCTTTACCAAATTTGCCATTTTAGAAATCATAAAAATCAAGAATAAGATTAGAAATTTGGTTATATCAATAATAATTGTTATATATAAAAAAGTATGCTAACATATATACATATTGGATTTCAAAGGTCACATAACTTAATTCATAATAGATATTAGCATGAGAGATGTAAATTCAAATGCTAGATTTGAAGATATTGTAGCCTTGTTAATGTCTATGACAAGAGTTTATTGCATGAAATGCTACACATACCTAATTTGAGTACCTTTAGTATATCTTGTAATGTAGTTGGCTTTCTTGAATTCTTCAATATTCATATAATCATTGTATCTAGTCATTTTTTATATTTTTGAGCATATATTTGGGTCTAAAGTGTAAATAAGAAGTATGAGAAACTATAATAACATGTAGAATAAACAAAAATGACAAGAACTCTACCATACAACATTAAGAGCATCTCTAATGGAAAGAGGTGAAGGTCATAGATGAAACAGATAGTGAGGAGATAATTATTTAAATTGAACGTATGGGCGGAAGTAAGTGCAGGAAAAAAGCTGAAAAAGTGAAAGAGGAGAGAGATGGATAGACATTCAAAAATAATGATAAAATAATTGGGGGGAGCTGGAGATGAAGCTGGTGTTTTGAATCTTGGGGTTGATATGAGGAAGGAAAAATGAGGAAAAATTGGTATAAGTGAGTTAAAAGTAATTAAAAGAAAAAGAAAAATTAAAAGAATATAAGAAACATGTGGGATCTACCAAATTTTATTGTGTCTTCCTTTTTCTTGATGACATTCACCCAAATACCATGGCCATTGGAGATGTTCTAAGCTATAATCTGGATAGCTCTGACATACTTGCTTAGAAAAATCGATCTTCTTACTCGTTTGATGTCCGATTTTTTAACAGTAAAATTCCTACTATACTAGACTCATATATTTATCATGTAAAATTTGTTTAATGTGCAAAACACCTGCCAACGGGTACAGATTTAATCTCGAAGTTTCTGTTGATGCATGACAGAGATAAATTTTTTTTTTTACTAACTTTTCGATTATAAGTGCTTTCTTATATAAAACAAATAATTTAACATAAAATTCAATATATAATGCTAATATAAAAATAAATAGTCATACTATAAAGTCATCCAGATTTATGAATATCAACATATATAGGACTTTTAGTTTTGTTACTTCAAAAATATCAACTATACATATATGAGATTTGTACTTTTTCCATTTTCTTTGTTTGCTCTTCAAAAATAATATAGTCTACTGGCATGATTCTTCAATAATAACATATTCTTATGTGATTCTTCAGGAGCAACAAATTATTCTGCCAGGAATCATAAATCGTCCATAGAAGCGGCACTTAGCAACGACTTATATCCCTTCAAGGTTACATATAAATGATAAATTCAATACTTTAGAGATGATAGAACATATAGATGCAGCCATTACAAGCGATATAATATATAGAAAGTATATGTATAAACATAATAAGAAACGGCCATCATAGGCGGTAGAAAAATGGTTTAGAAATTATACCTCCGATGTGATGAAAGAATAACTTGTTTGGATTTTTACAAACTTTGACTATAACACCGTGCTCAATATGCTAGAATCTCGTGCTGATAACGTATTATAAAACTAAAGGAAATAAAGACAATATTGAAGATATGAAGAAACACAAGAAAGAAACTATATAGAGGAAATTTTTCACTCATTATTGATGGTTCAAATGAAGTACATAAATGACCTATTCATAGATGCAAAGAAGGACAAAATAGTAATTTATGAATTATAAATTTATCATTAAAATAATTAGTCTTGAATCTAACTAATAAACAACTTGATTTTCCACTTGCGCTTAAGAAATCTTTTCCAAAGTATAATTTATTGAATGTAATAGTTATTCATACATACATGCAACTTGTTTGGACAAGTTATAGATTCTTTTTTTTTTTCCTTTAACAGTTAAAATGGATGAATTCTATCCATATAGACCTTTCATGAGAACTTTTGAAAGGTTAAGGACTCCAGTAGCTGAAAAAAATGTTAAGGAAGAAATTGTTATATTTTGTAAACGTTAGGGATCTTTTGTAAAATTTAGCCTTTTCTTTTCCGTTCTTCATTGACCAGAGCAATATTAACGTTTGAGCTAAGTTTTTTTCATTTCTTTGACTTTTATCAATAATGTCATAGGGAATAATCCTATTTTTGGGTTTTCCCCATGAACCAAATATTGTAAGGGTGGAAGGAAGAGGAATAATGATGTTTTTGGAGGAAAAACCCAAAAAAAAGGCCATATTCCACCCCTTTAATAGTATCTGCCATATTTATCAAAACCAGACTAGATTGCCTGGTAAGATTGGAAAATCGGTGACCCGGTTAAGTGTTTGTTCGGTCTGGTTAACAAATTGATTATCAATACGCAATCGAATCGAAATTGACCCGGCTGACTCGGCGGGTTTCGCAAAGAACCGGTGACTCGAAAATCGAAGAACCACCCGTGTTATTGCACATCAAGGAAATTTAGAACTCAATAGTCAATTAACGTCTTTTAACATTTATTTTCACCTAATACTAACTTTTTATCGTCGTCGTTTCGATACAGTCTCGCAATCCAATAATCACAGGCTAAAAATTTCAATTCAAGGTGAATTACATTTAAATGATATTTATTGATTTCATTTTCACTTGTGCTTAATGAAATTTAATTATGAAATTATAGTAAAATTGACACTAATGATAATTATTCATACTATATTTGTTAAAAATAATTCAACGAGTTGATCGTAATTGACCCGCCAGTTCAACCTCCGAGTCACTGATTGAACCGGTGAACCAATGACCTAGGTCCCAGGTTAGTTCAATGTCTGAGTCGGGTCTAATAACTATGGAATCTGCCATTGATATAGGATTTTCCTCTATTTTCCTTCCTCTTTTGGACTAGCTTTTTCTCCTTTTATTTTTTTACTTTGAATTTTTCCCTTTGAGTTTTCCCCCGCATCATTACAAATCTATAATAATAATAATACACAAAAAGAGAGAACGTGTGAGAAACTTTTGATTTCCTAGTTTACTCTTATTTTTATTTTCTAATTTACATTAACACCCATATTTAATTAACTAATTTTACATTTTTATTGTCATTAATATTCTTAATTTAATACATTCATAAATGACTTTTAACTTTTGATATTCAATTTTCTATTTTTTTGAACTTTCACACCGTTCATGAATTTAATTTTTAACAAAAAATTAATTTAATCTAATTAATAAATCATCTATTAATACTCAAAGAAAATAATAATAAATTGTCTGTTTAAAATTATGACTTAAAAAGATGTATAATTTTGTAAATTCATTTTGTATGTTACGTTTGTCAAAATTTAAATTAAGATTTAAAGATACATATGTACATATTCAATTTGTCACTCTAAAAACAATAGAATCCATAGAGAAGAAATAATAACGTGTGATCCAAGTTTAACTCTTTTTTTTTTTTTTTGTATTGACATTACTTATTATAACCTACTTAACATTAGATTTACCAGTTTACTAATAAAGGTTGCTTGCCATCGACACAATGTCATTCCTTTTTTACCCTCTTATTGTTTTTAGTTTTACAGTTACCCAACAAATTTCAGAAGAGTATTATTACTTCAAATGCATTTATATATAATTCGTGTTTTACCTAAGACGTGCAACGCACGTACTTATTACTCATGCTCTTAGAGGCCTTGTTCTTTGTGATCAAAATTAAAAGTGGTTTCTAGAAAAATTAAGGATCCATTTGATTAGATTTATAAAATCAATTTATAAAGGAAATTTATAATGAGTGGAAATGAGTGGTGGAGATTTAATTGAAATTTGAAATGTGTGGTGATTGTTGAGTAGAGATCGAATCAATAGTCAAATCATGGTAGTTGAATTTATAAATTACAAAAATAAAATGTACCAAACAAATCATAATTTTTTTAAGAATGGATGATGAAGAATGGAGATAATTAAAATTTTCTAGCATTTTTGGGGTGTACCATTATAGCACCTCTCGTTTTTAAGAATGGATGATGAAGAATGGAGATAATTAAAATTTTCTAGCATTTTTGGGGAGTACCATTATAGCACCTCTCGTGCTATGGGAGGGCTGGTGCATGGATGCACACTATGTACATTTGAAAATTCATGTGACGTGTACCAATTCACATCCATATGGGATGAGAACGTCACCTTCCAAAAGTGCCAGAATGAAAATTTTCATATAGATAAAGATAGGAATTATATATTCATATGGAGAATTTGTAGTTGATATTGAAATTTCCCCTATTAATTGATATTTTAGTGAATTAAAAGCTACATGGAACAAGCGCTAGGCAAAGGATCTGTTTGGCCGCCAATGTCTCAATTATAATTTAGTTACCATTGTACGTCAATGATAACTTGACTTCCACCATTTTTTATATCTCTAGTTTTGACGAATATGTACATTGCATAAATGAAAGATGATAGTAAAATAGTAAAAGTAATGACCATAATATTTATAATTAAATGTAATTATAATTGGTTGTTAAACTCACCTTTTGTTTTGGAAATAAGTTTATTAAAATTGATCTAGTGCTATATATATGACACCCTGTGACACCATACAACTATGTGATGTGTATTGAGACACGTCACATGACTGTGATTTTCTAACGTACCCTGATGCACGTCACATTGCTATATAGTGTCATATATATGACGACAGAATAGTGCTCATAAGTATACGTATGAGTGGCCTCAATTTCAATTTTTTAACAATACTGTTTTGTTAAAAAGTCAGCAATGTCGGTTGAATTTTTAATTTATTATAAGGTTAACTATTTTTTATATAGAAAAAACTGACTGAATACATCATCCAAGCAACAAAAATTCAAAATAAATTGCATTGATTTTTTTTAATAAATTGGGTTTCATTTCTATGTAACTTCAGACACATTTGTACTTTTTTTAGACTCCATCCATATTTGTCCTTCTTATACTAAGGATCGTACTTGCTATTTTTCCAGAAAAAGGGGAAAAAAAAAACCACGGAGATTCAAAATTAAATTGGATGATGGGTTTTTTTTCTTTTTTCTTCCTTTTTCTTTTTTTTGTCCCCTTTTTTGTTCCCTCTAGACAATACTCGGGATCTAATTCTATCAATCAACAATTGTGGCAATAACAACTTAATAGAGTTTGCTACTTTGCTTCATACCATAAGCTGTAAGTATCGCACATTGTATCAAACAGTTGGCTTATATATAATTTTTTTTTTCTTTTTGTCTGCTCTATTGCTCTACATTATAATCTTGTCTCCTCTTTCTGTTTTCTTCTTGCTATATATCATACAATCATACTGAAAACTCAATAGTCATGCCGAACTCAGTACTTTTACTTATTAGGAATCCACATGTTGATTGATTCAATTTATTACTATTTAAATTGCACCCCCAAAACCAAAACTGACATATGAGTTCTTAATTGTCGGTCAATAATCATAGACTAGGAAGGTCTTTTCCGTAAACCAAGCGGGTTGATTCAGCAATTTACGCTGCATTATAGTCTGGGGATAATGGAAACTCTTCCGATCTGTTCTCTTTTGTGCTTCTTCTGTTCATCCTTTCTTTTCCTCCCGTTGTAATCCACTTTTCCGTTGAATTTCAAAGGGAAATCAGAAAGAAATTCCCACGCTTTTTTAATCACCTCGATCCAAGAGTTTAAAGCATCAGCTTTTTCTCTTTTATTTTAACACGCTCATTATGCGTTTTGCATACTTATTGTAGCAATCATTGTTCTAAATATTCCCTTCTTTTCTATAATTATTATTCATTGTGTTCTTT
This sequence comes from Nyctanthes arbor-tristis, assembly GCA_963692815.1. Classification (NCBI taxonomy): domain Eukaryota; kingdom Viridiplantae; phylum Streptophyta; class Magnoliopsida; order Lamiales; family Oleaceae; genus Nyctanthes; species Nyctanthes arbor-tristis. The sequence goes on from CAVNYN010212620.1 coordinate 21,693, forward strand.
ATCCCATTCGCATCACAGCATTTCTGTTACTATCCCAGAAAAATTCACTTCACTTTGTAAATCTCTTCTTCTCCAGATGGATTATTCGGTTAAACCTTCTGCGGCGATCCCTGCTAAAAATAGGTTGGCACGAAGTTTTGCGAAGGTTTTACACATTCGAGCATTGACCGGGATAGCTTCGGATGATGGAATGAAATCTGATGGCAAGAAATCCAAAGATCACTTGAAGAGTTCCTGGGTTCCGTCCTCTGATGAATTGGATTGCGATAGGGCGGTTAAAGAAGCTTTTCTTGCCAAGTTGTTTGCTGGCATTTCTGCTGTTAAAGCTGCATATGCAGAGTTGCAATTAGCTCAATCTCCTTATGATGCTGATGGGATTCAATGTGCAGATGAAATGTTAGTTTTGGAGCTAAAGAATTTGTCCGAATTGAAGCAATGTTACTTGAAGAAACAGTTGGACATGACATGCCCGGAGAAGACTCAGGCTTTAGCAGAAATTCAGGAGCAGAAGAGTTTGCTACAAATTTATGAAATTATGATTAAGAAGTTGGATTCTCAGATTAAACTTAAAGATTCCGAAAAAATTTTTCTTCAAGAGACATTGGCAGAAGTCCTTTCAGATAATGAGTTACTTGAGAAGAGATTGAATTCAAGTGGACAATTAGGCATGTCTGATGATTATACGCATTTCTCGGGGTTGAGTCTCAACCGCTTCAGTTCATGCTTTCGGCAGACAGTAAAATCAGTTCGGGGATTTGTTCGGCTGCTGATTCATGAGATGGAGTCTGCAGGTTGGGATTTGGAGGCTGCAGCAGCCAGTGCAATTGAGCCCGGGCTCGTTTTTTGGAAGGAAAATCATAAGTGTTTTGCATTTGAATCGTTTGTCTGCAAAGAAATGTTTGATGGTTTCAGTTACCCGAATTTCATGATCCAAAAGGAGTCCTCACCGGAGAAAAATGAGAGACGAGGGCTGTATCTCGGCAGATTCATGGAGTTGAAATCCGTTCGACCCGCAGACTATCTAGCTTGGAAGCCTAAAACAACTTTTGCAATGTTCTGTCACACTAAATATTTGAGACTTGTGCATCCCAAAATGGAAGCATCTTTGTTTGACAATTTAAATCAGAGGGATTTGGTGGAGTCAGGGGAATTTCCGGAGACGCCCTTCTTCTTGGCGTTTGCTGAGGTGGCGAAGCGCGTCTGGCTACTACATTGCCTGGCCTTGTCTTCCGACTTGGAGATCTCTATCTTTCAAGTGAGCAAGGGAGCTCGTTTTTCTGAAGTTTACATGGACAGCTTAAGCGACGAAGCATTCTTGTCGTCCGATGGCACGCCGGAAAGTGACCCTCGTATAGCCTTTACAGTCGTTCCGGGGTTCAGGATTGGTAACACTGTTGTCCGGTGTCAGGTATATCTAATGAATTCAGCCTGCACGTGAAGGGTAATAAACATTCTATATTATCTAATACCGAACGGGTTGCACGTGATTTATGGCAGCCGACTGCCCGTAAATAGGTCTAAACTTGGCCTACAAAATCAACGAGAGCTGGCCTGATAGCTGGTTATGAATTTCAAGTTTCAATATTTTCTAAATTTATGTATCAACCAGCAGGTGTCGGGAGGTAGTAATTGTACATTGTAGAAATTTCAACATACTTACATAATAAGTAGTATGATTTGGACCTATCTGTATACACTTCAAAATTCACTCTTTTACTTTGCCAATAATGGGCGGCTTTCCTTAAGTCTAACAGTGAACTGAATAGAGTGACGAAGTCGAGGGTGAAGTGTGGGCAGGAGAAGCATCTCCCTTGCTCATTTTTTACACGCTGTCCATTACAAGAGATAGAAATACCTGTGAAATTTGGTCGGTCTCAAACTTCTACATATATATGATTTTTTTATGAATCTATCAACTTGTTTCAGACAAGTTGATATATGTATGGATGAATATTTAGTACAATGTGTTCAAGGATCAAGATTCAAGATGGAAATGAATTATAATTTACAAGCATACAAAATGCAAAGGGATGACTTATCATCAAATATGCAAGTGGATGATCAAACAAAGCAAGTGGTTTATCTAAATAGATGCAAGTGGGGAACCAAGCAAACTTGATCATATGGATCTACAAGTTGTAAGTTTATTGTCAAGACTTTATATTTTAATTATGAAATTATATTTTATGAAAGGTCATTTTGCCCCTCCCTTTATGTATAAATAGATGGGAGGGGCTTGTATACTTCATTTATCATCATCAACAAAAGAAGGGAAAATTCCTATATAGTCTTTTCTCTTTTCCTTCTCCATATTATTTAATATTGTCTTTAGTTTTTTCTTTAGTTTTATAACACGTTATCAGCACGAGATTCTAACCCATTGAGCACGTTGTTATAGCCAAACAGAGTGGAAATCCAAGTTCTTAAGAAATCATCCTATCTTTATATCAAAGGTGTACTTTCTTTTGCCATTATTCTACTATTCATAATTACCGGTTCTCATTATATTTATACATATACTATCTGTATATATTATATCTCCTATTAATGGCTGGATTTATACGTTATATCATCCTAAAGTATTGAATTTATTGTTTATATAACCCTTGAAGGGATATAAGTAGTTACTAGGTACTGCCTTGGACGGTTTATGATTCCTAGCAAAAGATTATGTTACTTCCGAATAAGCACATATGAGTGTGTTTTTATTCTTAAAGAATATCACATGCTAGTAAACCATATTGTTCTTGAAGAGTAAAAAAGAAAAATTACAAAGCTCATATATGTAGTAGTTGATGTTCTAGAAAAAACACAACTATAAGTCTCATATGTGTTGATATCCATAAGTTAGAATGATTTTATGGTATGACTGTTTGTATTTCTATTAGCATTATATCTCTAATTTTATGTTGGTTGAAGTGTTTGTTCATATAAAGAGAGCACTTATATTTGAGAAGCTAGTAAAAGAAACCACAATGTTAAAATTCATCTCCATCATGCATGAACATCAAATTTGAGCTTAAATCTGTATCTACTTGTATCTCTTTGGCATATGCAACTAATTTGACATAATAAATAAATTAGTCTAGTCCCATTAGAATTTTACGATTCAAAATCGGACATCAAATGAGTGAGATATGATTTTCCTTAACAACTATGCTACTCTGTCCAGATTATAGTTTAGTATTCTTATCATTTTTGCTCGTCCTGCATGTCATAATAGTTCCCGATACTTTCCATTTACAGTTTAAATTGATAGCTAAGCTAAAAAAGGAGGAAGAATGACTAGATCTGTTATGAATATTAAGAATTTATGAAATTTGACGATGTTATAAGAGATACAAAACAAGGTAACTAGTTATGAGTAATATTTAAAATTTCATACAATGAAACTTTATCATGCGTATCAATGAAGTTATAGATCTTTAAATCTTGTATTTGAATATGAATATATGTATCCCCCTTATTATTATTATTATTATTATTATTATTATTATTTCTTGTGAATTAAATTATGTGTCAACAATTATGGTTTCTCGAAGAAGCATAATAACAAATAATCTTGGAGATTATTGATAAAATATCGTGCTGTATTTGCCGAAAGATGACAACATTTATTAGGAATTGAACAATATATGCACAATGAAAAATTAAATAAATATTCAATTCATATACCTATGATCAACCTTGTACTTTAAAAGAATTTGTGATAGAAAAATACCTCTTTGATGAACGTCGTGAATTGCAAATCTTAATTGGCTGTTCGAGCAATACTTATCACCATAGTTGTCTAATCGTCCAGCCTTTAAAGGTAATCCACATGGCAACAATGGATTCGGTACTCCACAATAATGAGCACTTTGAAGCGGATTTATGGGAGTATGTTTAGGGTTTTACCAGCTTCACGTGCTAGCAAGAAATTAATAGAATATCCACGATCATATCGTGTAAAATTTGTCATACGAACTTTCCCTATTGTGTATATTAAACCCTAAGCATAGGACATCTATTTATAGTTGTAGGATGTAAAACCATGGTCTTACTGGGCTTCTATGAGCCTACAACTGAGCAGGTTAAATTAATTAATCTGGGTAATTTTCATATAATGTCTCCAACATTTACATTTTGTATTGCTTGAGTCCCTAATTTTTTTTTCAATGTGTTGAGTCCCCAGCCTTTCATAAATAAGCACAAAAAGTCCCTGTTAACAGTTTCAGTCAATAATTCAGTTAAGTCCCTTACAAAATTACCTTTTTACCCTTATTTGTCTAAATTAAAAAAATTAAAATAATATAAAAATAAAGAAGAAAAAATAGTAGGAAGGATTCCCCTACTACCGCGAATGTGCCAAAACATGTGCATTTTCACCCCGATTTTTTTTCTTGTTTATTTTTATATTATTTTCTTATTTTTTAAAATTTTTTAAAATTTAGATAAATAAGGGTAGAAGGGTAATTTTGTGAGGAACTTAGCAGACTTATTGACGGAATGTGTCAACAGAGACTTTTTGTGTTTATCTATAAAAGGTTGGGGACTCAACGTATTGAAGAAAATATTAGAGACGTAGGCGATACAAAGTGTAAAGGTGGGGGACAATATATGAAATTTACACTAATTAATCCAATTAATTAATTTGATCTAATTAAGCCCAGTTCAACTAATTAGACATTGGACATCAATTCCAATAATCTCCCATTTAGACAAGGCCCATTCCAAATTCCCAACTCTTACCTTTGTTTGTGACCTATTAGGCTCCCGCTTACTATGGCAAATGTCGTGATACTATTCTTCTAATCTAATTAGAACAAGATAAACCAAATCTCTATTTTAATTTTTCATAGATTCACTCAGATCGATCAGTTCATGTCGCCGTCCAAAATTGACATCCAGCAATGTGTCAAGGCAACCCATGTGATGGGAAAGAGATCTGGTATGACAAGTCTTTATATGCACGGTTACCGTAGAAATATAATCCATTCATCAATATATCCAATCGGGTAAGAGATACAAAAACACGTCAATCTCATAGCAAACAATTATGTTATTCACCTTAACTTTTTCTTATCAAACCAAGTTACGATGTGTTTATATCCTAAGTGTCAGGTCACAGTTAAACATATCAGATCGCTGTCAACGACCTTCAAGTGTTCCTGGCATGCCGGACAACGCGTATCAGTATAGACCCACGGTCCAACGTGTCACAACCTTGACAAGCTCAAGGTCATCTATTCTTGAGCCCCAACCTCAATAATCCAAGTCGCTCGCCTGACGATCTGACATACCTGTATGTACACTTCCGCGAGGTCACTTGTCTGACATCGCTCGGTTGCCCCGCAACCTCGTAGGTGGTTTAATCACTATGCAACTTGCAGGAAAGCTTGCAAGGCTTATCTCTTTAGCACTGATGTGACAACTACATTTAATGTAAAGTGAGAAAGCTTACAAGGTTTATCTTTTTATCACGATGTGACAACTGCATTTAATGTAAAGTGAGTATTTGTCTTCTCTATGTAGGAACTCGCTTATATTTGGTCAATGGACCTGACTCAAGCTCCAGCTACGTGTACTTGGAATGGCCCCCATTGGTCAAGCATTTAATGCGTACACTATAATAGAAGGAAATACCATATAATAAAGGATTCCTCATTCACTGGGCAACATTTTTGTCTTAACATTTACTCTCTCCATTTATTTCTCCTTACAAGTCTCCAACAACCTCTAAAGTTCTTCATTTATTACTCATATCAATTCGAATATTAGTTTCCCACTTGAACAAATCCATTTGTTGAGTCAAGGTAGATTTCGGTATCAACAAATTGGCACCGTCTATGGGAAACTTTTATAAAAAGCTTAACAGTGCTCATAGGCTGAAAAATGAGTAAATAACGCAACTAAAATGAAAGAACGAGGAGCCACTAAGTGGAACTCCCTCACAGATTTCAGAGACGGAGAAGAGCATCAAAAGCAGGTCCCTCGTAACTTGCTCCAGATTCAGAAACAAAGGTCCTACAAAAGCAAGAGGAGGCCTTGCCCTAGGAAGTTAGGCGAATGCAGGAACAACAAACTAACCTCCCCCGAAGCGCTGTTTAAGCGAATCATCGTAGGATGATTCCTTGTGAAGAGCTGAAAACATGGAAAGAACGCCTCCATGAGCTGATTTGCCATGGTAATCTATCCGGAGGAGACTGGATTTCATGCTCTCAACTATACAGGGCTCAATACGACCTGCCCCTAGCACCAAAAGAGCCCCGGCCACGGTAAACCCAGTTAGAGGCAGCGCATTCGATAGGCTGGGACTTACACCCAACAGGGGAACATACAGCAATAGTCTTTTGGCCTCTAGTGACCTAAAGAGAGAAGACGGGAGCAGACCGGTCCCTATCAGTCTGAGCATTACAGCCAAGCTTCTAGCCAACCCACAAAAACTTTTGGAGGTTAGCAACATGTCCCTTAGCAAGTCCACGAGCTGGACAGCCTAAGAAAGGAAAAGAAGCTGTGAGTTTTTGGGGTAGGTCTTTGCCTTTTGTACCATCTATAAGGGAGGTTGTGATGCCTCTAAAGATGAAGCTCCCTCAGATTGGGACTTACAATGGAGAAACTGATCCCATAGCTCACCTCCATTGCTATGAATCCCTCCTTATTATCGTGAAGTCGGGACTGTGTAAAGAAAGACACACACTTTTGGTAGGCCATACATGAGGAACTACCCAACTTACTAAGAGCTCCTTAGGCGAGCTAAAAGTATATCAGTGCTGAGAGAGCGATCCACGAACGCCCTAAGGTGGATCTAGCTCCCAAAGGAGACTGTAAAGACCATGGGGTAAAGAAGGAGCAAGGTAGGTCTGAAAGGCCCTTCTTGGCTTCCAGGCCATTCAATTGAGGACGTTTTCAACCTCCTGAAAAATGATCTAATTCTGCCCAAGGCAAAGCCTATGAAGAAGCCTTCAAAGAATGCATATCAGTCAAGGTACTGTGAATACCACAGAGTGCTTGGACATGACACTAAGGAGTGCAGGAACCTCAAATAGGAAATTGGGAGATTGATTGAAATGGGATATGTAGGTGAATACGTAGCTAACTGCCAAGGGCAAGACACACAAGCTCATCCCCAAGTAGACCTAAACGCTCGAGCTCCGCAGACCCAACCTCTTGCCGAGATCCGTGTACTAGTCAATGGAAATCAGTGCATGGAGGGCTTTAAGCGATAGCGGTGAGGTCTCGTGAGAGAAGCCCAAAATTGCTATCATCTATTCACCACCAAGGCTCCCTCAGCTCTAGAGGGATCTTTCATATTTTGTAATGAAGATGCCTATGAAACTCTATACCCCCACATTGGTGCTCTTGTGATTGCTATGCCAATCTCTGGAACCAAAATACACAAGACACTAGTTGACAACGGAAGCTCTGTCAACATCTTGTATTGGAGAACTTTTAAACAAATGAATATAGATCCTAAAAAATTGAAGCCATATGGGACCAGGCTTCAAGGTTTCACCACAAACTTCATAGAACCAAAGGGCCATATCACTTTGCTAGTAGAGCTAGGGGCTGACCCCTGCAAAAGAAGAATCATGGCCGACTTCGTTGTTGTTGACATCTCGTTAAATCAGAATGCAATCTTGAGGGAGGCCCATATTGTATGAGCTCAAAGCCGTGACCTTAGTGTTCCATTATGTGATGAAGTTCGCAACCAAACATGGAACTGACGGTGCGAGGCGACCAACAGTCAGCTTACGAGTGTAACTTAGATTATGCAATTGGAGTCTCTCTGCAACTGGAAGTCTTTTCTCTAGACCCCAGGATAGAGAAGGCCATAGCAGTAGCAAATCCTAGCGAGGAGCTCCAAATCATTAAAATAAACAAATCTAGGCCTGACCTGGAACTCCAAATAGGAGCAGAACTTAAGGAGCCAATGAAGTGGGCTCACTAGCTTTTCGAAAAAGAACTTAGACATCTTCACTTGGGCACATGAAGACATGGAAGGGATTGACCCAAAGCAAGTGTGCCACAAGCTAAGTGTTGATCTGAACACTAGGCTGGTGAAACAAAAGATACCTTTTTTTTAACAATGAGGGTTACCAAGCCTTGGCTCAAGAGGTAGATAAGCTCTTTGGAAATTGATTTATTTAAGAAGCCTTGTATCGTCAATGGGTGGCCAACCCAGTGCTAGTCAAGAAGAGCAACGGGAGTTGGCGAATGTGTATTGATTTCACTGACCTAGATAAGGCGTGCCCGAAGGACAATTTCCCACTACCTTAGATTGATCAGATGGTTGACGTCATGGCAGATCATGAGCTTCTTAGCTTTATGGATGCGTATTCAGGACCATTAGATACCTATGTTCTCAAACGATTAGAAACATACCTCTTTATAACCGATAGAGGTTTATACTATTATAGAATAATGCCCTTTAGGCAGAAAAATGCTGGAGCAACTTACCAGCGTCTCGTCAACTCAATGTTTAAGGATCATATTGGTAAAATGATGGAATCCTATGTTGACCAAAAGCCTGCATGCTGGGCATCATATCAACGACCTCGACCAAATGTTCCAGACCTTAAGGGAGTATAAAATGAAGTTCAATCCAAAGAAGTGCTTCTTTTGTGTTGCATATGGGAAATTCCTTAGGTTTATGGTGAATCAGCGAGGCGTCAAGCTCAACCCTAAGAAGATAAAAGCTATGCTAGAAATAGACCCTCCAAAATATGTCAAGGAGGTTCAGCGCCTCACAAGAAGAGTTGCAACCCTTAATCGCTTCATTTCCAAGTCTACGGACAAATGCAAGCACTTTTTCAATGCTATCAAGAAGCCCAAAGAATTCAAATGGACAAAGAATTGTTAAAGAGCTTTCGAGGAGATAAAGAATCATCTCTCTTCTGCTCCACAGTTGACCAAACCAAAGCCAGGAGAGGCTTTGAGCTTGTACTTAGCCATTTCCGAAGCCTTCGTCAGTGTAATTCTGGTAAAGGAAGAAGGAGCAGCTCATTTACCTTTCTACTATGTTAGTACTGTTATGAACTCAAAGATGTATATAATACCACAAGTACACATGTCGTATCTGTAATACAATGAACAAATAGTTTGGTTGTCGATCCTACAAGGAGTTGTTACTTGATATTACTCTAGTTAAATTAGTTGAGTTTACAAAATAGACACACACAATTAAAATGGAATTTTGACTTGAGAATATGAAAGCAAAGAGATAGAAGAAAGGAACTTAAATATAAGGATGTGACGGTTGGGATTCTTAGTTTCACTTAACCTTACCTAATTAGCAAACCAACAAGCTAACAAGCGAATTACTTATTCATAATGTTAGACCCGATTTTCCTACTCTAGCTAATTACCTATCTCGAACGTCAAATTAGCCCTAATTAATTGGATCAACCTACTATATCTCTATGTCAATTGAAATCCAACTAATGGCATTAAGTGGTTATGAAAATGCGTTAATGAGTCACCTAGGGCTAGGAGAATAATTCTATCTCTTACAAGAACCTAGGGTGATTGTTACTTGGGCCTAGTATGTATGTTTCTCTTTCGAAAGCTATACAAATCACTCAACATATCATTTATTGGCGAAGTAAATGAAGGACATTAAATGTCATAACAACCACACATAAGAAGAAGCAACAAAACAAGAAAAACATGCCTTGATATTAACTAAACTCAGTTAAGCTACATCAAAAATCCCAACAACAAAATGTTTAGCTCATTACAAATAAAGGACAAAGTAGAGAGTTAACGAAATACATTACAAGCGAGAAAAATAAAGAGAGAATACAAGTGTAAGAATGTAATCCTTCCTTTAAATGGATACTTAAACCTTGGAAGCACTAACTTGTAATCCTTCCCAAAATTCCTCTTCTTCTTCCTTCTCGCTTTTACTTTGCCCTAAATTTTGCCTCCAAGAGCACCCCCCTTGATGGATGAAAAATTAGTCTCTTTAAATGGGAGAACATGTTTTTAGGGTTACAATACACAAAACTCTCCAAAATTGCACAAAAAGAGCTCAAAAAATCGAATTCGGGTGGTTTCCAAGTAGCCCGTGGTCGACTATGGAATGCATTCCATGGACAACCTGGGCTACATAAAGTTTACTAGAGGACAGGTAGATGCGGAATGCATTCCACGGCCTACCCGCGGCCTACTTTAAGAATTGTTTGTTTTGGTCCTAGCTTCACTTTTTCTTGCACCTTTAGTCCTTTTCACTCAATTCTTTTCCATTGACTCTAGAAACTTCAAAAGTCATTCCAAATGGTCCCTAAGCTTCAAAATGACTCCAAATGTAGTCTTTCAAGTTTTCAAAATGTGCAAACAAGTCCTCATACTTCAAATTTCTTTGTAGAATTAGTCCTTTTGCTCTTCGTTTGCTTTCTTTTCTTCCAATTGGTGATTTTGATCTACAAAGATGAAATTTAAACAATTGTGAGTAGAAATTCGCTCAAGTAATTAATAATTTGTTCATTTAAAAGCTTAAATAAGTGTGTAAATGCACACTTATCACACCCCCAGCTTAAGCCTTTGCTCGTCCCGAGTAAGAATGTCTACAATCACATTCAAACACTTAAAACTCAAATCATCAATGTAGGTAAACTTGTAACCTTGCTTCCAATTGCAAAATTGTAATATCAATTCACAAGAGTGATTCAAAAAGTGCAACAATACAATAGGCTAGACTTACCCAACATTGACAAAATAGAATGAGAATAGTCACTCCCAACGATCGTCTCAATTTGGAAATAAACAAAAATAGATTTCAAATCAAAAGATTGTCTCTTATTCTCTCTCCTTTTTTTTCCACTCTCTCTTTTGCTTGGTAAAGTCTTACCGGTAATGTCGACAATCTAGTTTTGTGGTGATTCGCTTAAATTTGAGTGTCTTGACAATCAAGATTCAATTAGGCAATTTAAACCAGCTAATTATCTAAATTCCAAAACGTAACTAAACTTTCTCAAATATTAGTTATTTTTTCTTTTCTTTTTTTCTTTCGTAGGTACTTCACGCACTAGTCCCCAGGGGTAGCCTTCTTCATTGGTAGATCATTTCCTACACATTGGTGATGCACAGGGCCAAATTACTCAATGCTAGCTTACACTCCTTGGGGGTAGGCAACTTTTTCCTACAATTTTTTTTGGGTTAAAATAAATTTTAGGATTAGAGTGATATAGCATACGGTCATGACCAAGTCTCTACTTGACAGTCAAAAACACTCCACACAAGATTTATTTAACATGAATGGAATCACCACATTCTTAGAGATTTCCTTCACCGGTTCAACTACCCCCAAACTTATTTCAAAAGAAATGGTCAAAAAGTATAGATTTGGAATAATCAAGTACAACTATCAACTATTTCAATTCATAATTTCCAAATCTAAATGACAATTGGTCATGACTAAATCTCAAAATAGGATAAGCCTTGGATCATCACTATGAATCAACAGCAATTTAAATTTGGGTAAGGCAATTCATGCTAGCATACTCAATACAATTGAAAATCCACCCTCAAACTTGAAATTCACATTGTCCTCAATGTGAGAAAAAGAACAAGGTATACAAAATGAGAAGGTTAACGAAACGTCCATGGTTTATGCGAAGTGCTTGTAGTCGACCTCCAAACTTATGATAAACCCTGAATTGAGATAGTGATAATTGCTCTTCACCAAGGTATCGTTGAATATCATTGGAGTGTCCTACAAAATTAGGAAGCAAAAGTGGGTATAAGAGGCAAATAACTAGTCAAAATAAACCTCTAAACTTATTTACAAGTATATGCATTAGGTCTCCAATATTTAGCTCAATATAGAATCAAATAACCTAAACATGACAAAAATATACATCTAATCTAAAGAAAATAAAAAGGTAAGAGTTAAAAAGTTGGGTTGCCTCCCAACAAGTGCTTGTTTACAGTTTTTAGCTTGGCTTTGTGGTATGATCACTCCAGGTTGGAAAGAGAAATGAATGACTTTTCTTTCAAAAACTCATCACCAAAGTATGGCTTCAACCTTTGTTCATTGACCTTGAACCATCCATTTGTCTCATCAAGAATCTCTGCCGCTCCATGTGGAAAGATTTCAACAATAGTGTATGGTCCTGACCATTTGGAGCGTAATTTACTAGGAAAGAACCGAAGCCGAGAATTGTAGAGAAGAACTTGTTGCCCAACTTTGAAATCCGCTTCATTATATGCTTATCATGCCATCTCTTGGTTCTTTCCTTGTAAATCCGGGCATTCTCATAAGAATCAAGGTAAATTCCATCAAGCTCATTTAATTGAAGCAACCTCTTTTCACCGGCTAGTTTCTCATCAGAATTCAATAGGAAGGTGACATGCCTTTCCAAATACTTGCCGGTATGGAGACATACCAATATGGGTCTTTAATGCGGTCTGATAAACCCGCAAAGCATCATCAAGCTTTTTTGACCAATCGTTTCTTGAAGCATTTACCGTTATCTCAAGAATTCTTTTCAATTCCCTATTTGAAATCTCAACTTGCCCACTTGTTTGAGGATGATAAGGCATAGCAACTCAGCGCTTCACTCCATACTTAGCCATAAGTGAGTCAAAAAGAAGAATTGCAAAAATGTTTTGCTCCATCACTAATGATTGCCTGAGGAGTACTAAAACGAGTAAAAATATTTTTCTTTAGCAAGATCACTACTACACGAGTATCATTAGAGGGTAAAGACACTGCTTCAACCTATTTTGACACATAATCCACTGCTACCAAGATGTATTGACTAGAGAATAAAGGTGGAAAGGGGCCCATGAAGTCGATTCCGCAAACATCAAAAATTTCAACTTCCAAGATAGGATTCAAAGGCATTTCATTTCGTGTGCTCTTCCGATCTCCCACTACGTTGGCACCGATCACATTTAGAGACAAGTGTATAGGCATCTTTGAATAAAGTGGGCCAATAGAAACTTGATTTAAGAACTTTTGTTGCAGTTTTAGATGCACCAAAGTGGCCCCCATAAGGTGAAGAACGGCATTGCTCAAGAATCTTCTCCATTTCTTCTTCCGGTACACATCTTCTTATGATTTGATCCGGTCCCTTCTAAACATTAAAGGATCTTCCCAAAAATAATGCTTGACGTTGCAAAAAATTTCTTCCTTTGTTGAAAAAAGAAATCTGGTGGGATAATGCCACAAGCAAGAAAATTCACAAAATCTGCATATCATGGCACTTTGGAAACCTCAAGGAGATGTGAAATTTGCAAGAGTTGCTCATCTAGAAGGGCTTCATTTTTCTCTTCAACTTCTATTTTATCACCTTGCTCAAGTCTAGATAAATGATTGGCCACGAGATTCTCACTTCCTTTCTTATCATGAATGTCCAAATCAAATTCTTGCAGTAGGAGAACCCATCTAAGCAACTGTGGCTTTGCATCCTTCTTTGCTAATAAATATTTTAGAGTCGAATGGCCGGTATAGACGGTCACTTTGGAGCCAATAAGAAAAGAGCGAAACTTGTCAAAAGCAAAAATCACCGCAAACATTTCCTTCTCGGTAGTAGCATAATTCAATTGAGCATCACCTAAAGTTTGACAAGCATAATAGATGACATGCAAGACCTTGTCTTTCCTTTGTCTGAGCACCGCCCCTACGGCATAGTTACTTGCATCACACATGAGCTCAAATGGAAAATTCTAATCCCATGCTACAATAATTGGAGCCCAGATAAAGTTCTCCTTAAGAGTGTTGAAAGCCAAAAAATACTCTTGGGAGAAATCAAATGGAGCATTCTTCTCAAGTAAAGAACAAAGTGGCTTCGTGATTTTTGAGAAATCCATTATGAAATGCCTATAGAAGCCTGCATGACCCAAGAAACTCCTTATCCCTTTCACCGAGATAGGAGGAGGTAACTTTTCAATAATTTGGATTTTTTCCTTATCAACCTCAATTCTTTTTTGTGAAATCTTTTGGCCAAGAACAATGCCTTCTTGAACCATAAAATGACATTTTTCCCAATTAAGCACCAAGTTTGTCTCCTCACATCTCTTCAATACCATGCCCAAATTTCTCAAGCAATTATCAAAAGAGTCTCCAAATATCGAGAAGTCATCCATAAATACCTCAATAAATTTCTCTACAATGTCGGAGAAAATGGCCATCATGCATCTTTGGAAAGTTGTGGGGGCATTGCAAAGACCAAAAGGCATCCTCCTATATGCAAAACTTCCATATGGGCAAGTAAATGTTGTCTTTTCTTGATCCTCCAGGACTACAACAATTTGATTGTAGCCCGAATACCCATCTAGAAAGCAATAGTAGGAATGATCCGCCAATCGCTAAAGCATTTGATCGATGAATGGAAGGGGGAAATGATCCTTCCCAGTGGCATTATTGAGCTTTCGATAGTCAATGTATATTCTTCATCCGGTCACGGGTCTTGTGGGGATAAGTTCATTATTTTCATTTTCCACCACTGTGACACCTCCTTTCTTTGGTACAACTTGGACCAGACTAACCCATACACTATCCGAAATAGGATAAATAATACCCGCATCAAGCAACTTCAGCACCTCAGATTTCACAACTTCTTTCATGTTTGAGTTAAGGCGGCGTTGATGCTCAATTGATGGTTTGAAATCATCCTCCGTAAGGATCTTGTGCATACATAATGAAGGACTTATTCCCCGAATATCCGATATAGTCCACCCAATGGCCCTTTTGTGCTCTCTCAATACCCGAAGTAGCTTCTCCTCTTCTAATTTGCTTAAAGAATTAGAAATGATAACCAAAAGTGTAGAAGCTTCTCCTAAGTAAGCATACCTCAAACGAGAAGGAAAAGTCTTGAGCTGTCAAGAGTTGGTGCTTGTTGAAGTGATGGTAGTGGTGGTAAAGAATTCTTTTCCAATTCCTCAAAATGAGGTCTCTTTTTGCCGAGATATGGTGGTGTAGCCGCCAAATAATGAACCATTTGTGCAACTTCGGTATCCCCTTCTTCAATATCCCATGAATGTGTAATGCCAGATTCAAGAGGATCCTTAGATAGTTCATGAGTAAAAGATTTAGCCACTACTTGATCAATGGTTTCCACCCGGAAGCAAGAATCGGACCCGGATGGATATTTGATAACCCTTAATACATTAAAAGTGACTTGCTCATCTTGAACCCTCAAAATTAGTTGCCCTTCTTCCACATCAATAAGAGCTCTCCAGGTAGCTAGAGAAGGCCTCCCTGAAATGATAGGAATATCATGATCCTCCTCCATATCAAGAATGATAAAATCGGGTGGGCAAATGAATTTATCTACTTTGACAAGCACATCCTCAATAATACCCCATGGATACTTGATGGATCTATCTGCCAATTGCAATGATACAGTGGTCGGCTTAGCTTCTCCCACGCCCAATCTCTTGAAAATAGACAAAGGCATCAAATTAATGCTAGCACCAAGATCACATAAAGCTTTACTAAAATTTAGATCAACAATAGTGCAAAGAATAGTAAAACTCCCTAGATCTTTCATTTTTGGAGGTAGCTTGTTTTGCAAAATGGCACTACATTCATCCGTTAGCATCATGGTCCCATGCTTCTCAAGTTTTCTCTTATTTGAAAGAATATCCTTCATGAACTTGGCATTAATTGGCATTTGAGCCAATGGATCGGCAAATGGAATGTTGATATGTAACTTTTTGAACACCTCCAAGAATTTACTGAATTGAGCATCAATTTTTTGCTTCTGTAACCTTTGAGGAAATGGGATGGGAGGTACATAGGCCTTGACCAGAGTTGGAAGTTTTGGAGATGAAGGTCTGGGTTCACTTTCTTTAGCCCCTTCTTCAATTACTTTGGGCTCTTGAGTAGATTTGTCATTGTTATGGCTACCTTTTCGGATTGAGCTGATGGGCTTTTCAATGAGATCTCAGGTAGTTTCATACCACTCCTTGTTTGATTGCTTGCACATTTTCCCTTGGATTTGTCTCGGTATTAATTGGTAAGCTCCTTGTTGTCTCTCCGAAAAAAGCTTGCAAGTTGGCCTACTTGGTTTTCCAAGTTCTTCAAAGCTACATCATTGCGCTCTTGATATTTCAATTGTTGATTTGCCAACTTAGCAAGAGTTTCTTCCCAACCTTCTTTCTTCTCTTGTGGTTTTGGATTGAGCACGTTGTGATTATTTCCATAAGAGAGATTAGGATGGCTCCTAAATCCGGGATTGTATGTTTGAGAGTAAGGGTTGTACCCTTGACGTTGGAAGTTTTGTGCATAAGCCACTTGCTTTAATGATGAAGACCCTTGGTGAACCAATGGACAAGATGAACTTCGATGATTTGCTCCACAAATTTCACAAATAGGTAGAGGAGCTTGTATAACGTTGATGGGATGAGATGTGGATGTAGAAAGTCCCTCAACCTTCTTTGCCAATGCATCAATCTTGGCTCAAACTAGTGAGTATGCATCCACCTCATGAATTCCACCCCCTTTCCTTTGAGAACCCCTATCCAGCCACGTTGAACTTTGTTCACTTATGATTTCAAGCAAATCATATGCCTCTTGGATGTTTTTTGCCTTGATTTACCCATTGGAAGATGAATCAACATTGGAGCGACGAGAAGGAGTCAAACCAGCATAGAAATAATTTACTTGAGCTCCCAAAGAAATTCCATGATTTGGACACTTTCGCAGCGTATCCTTGAATCTCTCCCATGTGTCATGAAAAGTTTCGGACTCATGTCGTTGGAAAGTAGTAATCTCATGCTTGAGTCTAGCAACTTTAGTAGGAGAAAAGTACTTTGTAGTGAATTTTTGAAAAAATTCCTCCCAATTAGTGATGCTTTTCGGGGGTATAGTGTCAAGCCATTCTCTTGCTTTATCCTTTAACGCATGTATGAATAGCTTTATTCGAATTACTTCCTCATTTACCCGTTCATATTTGAAATTGCCACACATTTCCATAAATCGGGCTATATGAGAATATGGATTTTCATCAGCTCTCCCATGGAGTTCGGGTGGCCATATGGGGGATAAATAATACTTGCTCGACTTTCAACCACTAGGGGATTCATGAAGTCCCCAAAAACCATATCGTCTTCATTGACCACTAGTTGCACCCTTGGTTGTTGATGAGCTCTAGGGGCTTCCACATTAAAACCTGGTGGAGGTCCATGCCTTGGAATGACTCCAGGTGGATTATCCACCGTTGGAATGATAGGATTGATAGGATCTCCTTTGTGCTCCATTTCAATATTTTATCTTATTCTAGCTTCTCGTTGCTCTCTTAGTCTTCTTCTGAAAGTTGCCTCAATATTGGGGTCAAATGCAACTAGATCAAGACTTCTAGAGCGACGCATAAACTATTGAAGACCTACAAAAAGATTAAAGACAAGTTAGCTTAAGTTTAAAACAAGAAAGGAAAAGAATAAGTAGTATCTAATCTAATGTAACTAGAATAGTAATCAGATATTACATCCCCTGGCGACGGCACCAAAAACTTATTATGAACTCAAAGATGTGCATAATACCACAAGTGCATAGGTCGTATCAAGTAATACAATGAATAAAGAGTCCAGTTGTAAATCCCACAAGGAGTTGTTACTTGATATTACTCTAGTTAAATTAGTTGAGTTTACAAAATAAACACACACAATTAAAATGGAATTTTGACTTGAGAATATGAAAGTAAACACATAGAAGAAAGGAACTTAAATAAAATGGATGCAAGTGGAGTTGTGTGAATATAAGGATGTGAGGGTTGGGATTCTTGGTTTCACTTAACCTTACCTAATTAACAAACCAACAAGTTAACAAGCGAATTACTTATTCATAATGTTAGACCCGATTTTCCTATTCTAGCTGATTACCTCTCTTGAATGTCAAATTAGCCCTAATTAATTGGATCAACCTACTATATCTCTATGTCAACTGAAATCCAACTAATTGCATTAAGTGTTTGTGAAAATGCCTCAATAGGCCACCTAGGGCTCAGAGTATATTTATATCTCCTGCAAGAACCTAGGGTGATTGTTACTTAGCCTAGTATGTATGTTTCTCTTTCGAAAGCTATACAAATCACTCAATACATCATTTATTGGCGAAGTAAATGAAGGGCATTAAATGCCATAACAACCACACATAAAAACAAACAACAAAACAAGAAAAACATGCCTTGATATTAAATAAGCCTGGTTAAGCTACACCAAAAATCCCAATAACAAAACATTTAGCTCATTATAAAAAAGGGGACAAAGTAGAGAGTTGATGAAATACATTACAAGTTAGAAAAATAAAGAGGGAATACAAGTATAAGAATGTAATCCTTCCCTTAAATGGATTCTTAAAACTTGGAAGCACAAATTTGTAATGCTTCCTAAAATTCCTCTTCTTCTTCCTTCTCTCTTTTACTTCACCTTAACTTTTTCCTCCAAGCCTTGATGGATGAAGAATTAGTCTCTTTAAATGGGAGAACATGTTTTTTGGGTTACAAGACACAAAACTATCCAAAATTACACAAAAGGGCTCAAAAAATCGAATTCGGGTGGTTTCTAAGATCGGAAGAGCGTCGTGTAGGGCCCATGGTCGACCGCGGATTGCATTCCGAGGCGTACCCACGGGCTACTTTCAAATTTATTTGTTTTGGTCCCCAGCTTCACTTTTTCTTGTACCTTTAGTCCTTTTAACTCAATTCTTTTCCATTGAGTCTAGAAACTGCAAAAGTCATTCCAAATGGTCCCTGAGCTTCAAAATGACTCCAAATGTAGTCTTTCAAGTTTTCCAAGTGTGCAAAAAAGTCCTCATACTTCAAATTTCTTTGTAGAATTAGTCGTTTTGCACTTCTTTTGCTTTCTTTCCTTTCAATTGGTGATTTTGACCTACAAAGATGAAATTTAAACAATTGTGAGTAGAAATCCGCTCAAATAATTATTAATTTGTTCATTTGAAAGCTTAAATAAGTGTATAAATGCACACTTATCAAGTACTATGTTAGCCATACACTATGTAACGCGGAGCTTAGGTACCCCCCACGGAGAAGCACACCTATGCCTTGGTCATTGCGTCTAAAAAACTCCGCCCATACTTTCTTGCCGCACCATTGAGGTTTTGACGAGTTCATTGCTAAGGCAAATACTCCAAAAGCGAGACTTCTCTAGTCGCCTAGTTTAGAGGTTTGTTGAGCTCAGTCAGTACGATCTATGCTATGAGCTGAAGATGACCATAAAGGGACAAGCTTCAACAAAATTCATTGTTGAGCTAACCCTATCACTCCACGACTAGGGGGCAGAAGAAGCCCCAACCTGGGAGTTGTTTGTAGACGGATCCTCAACAGGTCAAGCGTCATGAGTAGGAGTTGTCCCGGTAAGCCTATTAGGACAATGCCACTGTCACACAATTAGATTGAGGTTCTCAGCTACGAACAACGTGGTGGAGTGCTAGGCCATGTTGACGGGACTAAGTATGGCCAAATCAATAGGAATCAAAAGATTGATTATCAAGAGTGACTCTCAGCTCATCGTCAACCAGACTAGCAGTGTATATGGAGTCAAAAGAGAAAGAATCTCCGAATTCCAGGAAAAGCTGAGCACTGAACTCAGAGGCTTGGAAAGGTTTGAGATCATGAGAATCCCAAGAGCTGAAATAGCCACGCGGATGCTCTGGTAAAGCTCACAACAAGTAACGGGGCTGGTGAGCTGGGTAGAATCCCTATTGGGAAACTTGTGAGATCATCAATAGAGAAAACTAGCGGAATATCGATGGAAATCAAGCAAGCTACCAACTGGATGGATCCCATCACCCAATTCTTAAAAGATGGAATAGCCCCCTCTCTACCCCCAAGTGGAGGCCAGAAAATTGAAATATCAAGTGGCTAGATTCACCCTGGTCATTGGAGTGCTGTATAAAAGGAGCTTCGCGGGACCCCTACTAGGATGCCTCACTCCAAGCGAAGCAAAAATTGTTCTAGGCAAAATTAATACTAGAGTATCTAGCAATCACTTAGATGGTTTGTCCTTAGCTCAGAAGGTCCTTAGAAAAGGGTATTTTTTTGCCAGACTTGAGGAAGGACATAATTGAGTTCGCGAAAACTTGTGATAGATGTCAAAGGTTTGCCCTACTCATTCGAAGCCCACCTAAAGAGTTGGCATTGATAACACGCCCTTGGCCCTTTGTGAAGTGGGGAATCGACCTCATGGGTCTACTTTTAAAGGGAAAATGTGGAACTTAGTTTGCTATAGTAGCTGTGGACTACTTCACTAAATGGATAGAAGCTGAAGCCCTAGCAACCATCAGAGAACAGAAAACCATGAGCTTTATTCGGAAGTCAATTGGTTGCAGATTCAGAATACCTCATGCTGTAGTCACAGAAAATAGCAAACAGTTCGATGACTCCAGATTCAAATCATTCTGTGAGGACTTGGAAATAAAGAACTTCTACTCCACCCCTTATCACCCACAAGCAAACGGCCAAGTTGAAGTAATTAACAAAATCATTAAGTATACTCTGAAAACCAGACTAGAAACTCTAAAGAGTGCAAGATCGAGAAGCTATCTGCTGTCCTATGGTCCTATCGAACGACCTACATGACTGGGACTAGTGAAACACCATTCTCACTAAGTTACAGGACTGAAACAATGATTCTAGTTGAGCTCGAGGTCCCTACTCTGAGAGTCCCATGCTTTAATAAGGAAAAGAATACCGAGCTACTCAATAACAAACTCGACCTCTTTGAGGAAAGAACTATGGCCGAAGTTAGAAACACAGCCTATAAACAAAGGTGTGCCAAATTCTACAATTCTAAGGTCAAAATGCGTAGGTTCGAGGCTGGGGACCTAGTTTTCCAGAAGGTCTTCTTGTCTGCTAGGGAAGCGGCCTCAAGAACCTTTGGACCTATGTGGGAAGGGCCTTACAGGGCGAGAAAAATCGCTCTTCCGATCTCGAGTTTGAAAACATGGAGAGAACCGAACTCGCACATCCCTGGAATGCTGAACATTTGAAAAAAGTACTACCAATTGAAGGTTTTCGTCTTTTATTTTTGCCCATGCACCAGTTCATGATGTAAGCAGCTGATAAGCAAAGTTTTGTGTCCATGTGACCTCAAACTTTCAAAATCCCTGCAACGACCTAATAACTATACTCATCTGATCAAATACAAATATTTTGGCTCGAACTGTGGCTTTCATTAAGCAACCTAATAGTGGTTATTGTCAAAATAGCTTAAGGGGTTTCGCCATAACTCGCAACCTGACAAACTGGATTAAAACAACTCTAAATTTGCTTTCGTCAAACTTTGCTGAGACTTTGAGAAATGGCCTCAAAGTCTTATGAAAGTAATCGATTTTAAGCAGGCTTTGCCTTGTTAATAAAGCCTGAATGCGGATATCAGCGGGCCGCGAGTAAACAAGTTTGTTTAAAAGATGTGAATTTGTTATGTCACTTTGGTTAAAGTCCAATATTACACGAGCTATTTCGACACTTAATCCACTCTCTTACAAGCTTGTGCGAATCATACAAACTGAATTGACGAAAATAAAAAATCCACAAATTAACACAAAACATGAGCATTCCTTCATTAAAAGATTTGAGTAACTGCACAGCAAACTCAAGAGAAATTACATAAAGAAGCTATAAAATAAAGTTTAAAGAGCTAGGCCTCCGGACGCTAAGCTGGCCGGGGCAGCCTAGTCCTGGGCGACCTCAGGAGCGACTTTGTCATGAGTATCCTCTTCCTCCACGTCGAAACTCTCCAGGCCGCACTCCCTATTTAATTCAGAGACCTGGGCCTTTAAAAAATCTAGATTATAATCTGGATGTTTCTTCTCGGCATCAGAAATGATATTTGAGGCAATCTCAATGAACATCCCATTGGAATAGATCTTGAATTCCTCAGAAGCCTTGAACTGTGCCATAGCCTCCTCGTACACAATACGGTCGTTCTCAATACCACGACGCTCCAACTACCGCTTGGCCTGGTTGAGCTTTGACCTCTTCATTGCCAGAAGACTCTCCAAGTCCTTATTCTTCTTCTTTAAGCTTGCCAATTCAACTCAGAGATGGGTAACCTTATCCCCAAAAATGGCGAAATACTGCGCTTTGTCGTGCAGGGCTTTCTTGGCCTCCCTCTAAGCCTTGGCTACCATTACAAAATTCTTCCTCTCCTTCTGATAGTCAACTTAAACTGACGAACCTGGTCAGCTATTTGAGTCTCTAGAACACTTGTAAGGGCTATCAATGCCGATCTGGATGGACAAGGTCGAGAGATCGGAAGATCCATTTTCTTGACCATGCCCGAGGAAGGCTCATTATTGTTTCTACAACCTGAGGAGGAAGCTTTGCTAGATCTGTTTCTTGGGGCCTCCTCATCATACTGTATCTGAGTAGTGCTTTGGGCCACTTGAATTTAGATTTTTCTAGTATAGCACGGCAAGCTGGATGGGTAGGCAGGGGCAGGCTTTAGCGATCTCGTCTAGGATGTCCTTTACTTTGGAAGGAGGTATTGCTCCAACCGCTGCAGAGCAGGGAGGAGTGGAAGGCTTGGCATCTTGAAGGGTCAGGTCTTGCTAAACCTCTCACCTCTTGGGCGCTGGTCCTGAGCCGTGACGTCAGCTTGGGGGAATCTTTTCTTCCTAGCAGTCTTTTCTTTCTCTTTCCTCTTTAAGGCCCTAGTCACTTTCTCTATAGTCCCCATTTTTTTCTTTTCAGCTTCCCGAGCTACTCGTTTTTGAGACTTGGACAAATATTTCTTCCCGCCAAAATATGAAATTGTCAGCTTGACACAAAATGGAACACTCAAACTAATATGGAAGGGTTGTGCCTTACAATTATTTGGGTTTCTGGTGACGTAGGGCTCCATCTCTGACTGAGAGACTGTGCTTGATGAGTTTCTCCTCTTTGACAAGGTCGCTTGCGTGCTGATTGTCCTCTTTCAGTTTAGAGACGCCACCCACTTGCTTGTCAAATGGCGATGTCAATAGTAGACCTTTTCCACAACTTGTGAGCAAAGAAAAGAGATTAAAATTAGGTCTAAACAGGTCAAGGAAGGGATGATTTGAAACAATACTTACTATGCTCCCCGTAAGTAGTTTTAACCCTGATCTCCGTTTGCCTTGGGACTCCCTAGGTTATCCATTCTCCTCCTGCCCAGAACTACTTGTCTTTCCATCCCAAAATAAAACATGGAACTAGACTTTCCCTAGGTTCTTCCATAGATGAGTTTTCCCAGCCTTAGGTCGAGCTAATATGTAGTACAAACCCTTGCCATGACTGATGGAG